>RJWK010014397.1:0-37730 GCA_004363435.1 Platanista minor | reverse complement strand
TTTTTTTTTTTTTTTTTTTTTTTTTTTTTTTTTTTTTTTTTTTTGCGGTAGGCGGGCCTCTCACTGTTGTGACCTCTCCTGTTGCGGAGCACAGGCTCCGGATGCGCAGGCTCAGCGGCCATGGCTCATGGACCCAGCCACTCCGCGGCATGTGGGATCTTCCCGGATCGGGGCACGAACCTATGTCCCCTGCATCAGCAGGCAGACTCTCAACCACTGTGCCACCAGGGAAGCCCTGTATTTAATTTTTCATAGTTGGATTAATATGTGTCTTGGTGTGTCTCTCCTTGGATTTATCCTGTATGGGACTCTCTCCACTTCCTGGACTTGATTGACTATTTCCTTTCTCATGTTAGTGATGTCTTCGACTATAATCTCTTCAAATATTTCCTCAGACAGTTTCTTTTTCTCTTCTTTTCCTGGAACTCCTATTATTTGAATGTTGGTTCATTTAATGTTGTCCTAGAGGTCTCTGTGACTGTCTCAATTCTTCTCATTGTTTTTTCTTTATTCTGCTCTGTGGCAGTTATTTCTACTATTCTACCTACCAGGTCACTTATCCATTCTTCTGCCTCAGTTATTCTGCTATTGATTCCTTCTAGGGTATTTTTAATTTCATTTATTGTGTTGTTCGTCATTGTTTGTTTGCACCTTAGTTCTTCTATGCCTTTGTTAAATGTATCTTGAATTTTCTCCATTCTGTTTCCAAGATTTTGGATCATCTTTACTATCATCATTCTAAAGTCTTTTTCAGGTAGACTGTTATTTCCTCTTCATTTGTTTGGTCTGGTGGGTTTTCCCCTTGCTCCTTCATCTGCTGCATATTTCTTTGTCTTCTCATTTTGTTTAACTTACTGTGTTTGGAGTTTCCTTTACGCAGACTGCAAGTTCATAGTTCCTGTTATTTCTGGGGTCTGCACCCAGTTGGTGAGGTTTGTTCGGTGGCTTGTGAAGGCTTTCTGGTGAAGGGGACTGGTGCCTGTTTTCTGGTGGGTGGGGCTGGATCATGTCTTTCTGGTGGGCAGTGCCATGTCTTGCCGTGTGTTTTGGGGTGTCTGTGAACTTAGTATGATTTTAGTCAGTTTCTTTGCTAATGGGTGGGGTAGTGTTCCTGTCTTGCTAGTTGTTTGGCAAGGGGCATCTAGCACTGGAGCTGGCTGGTCATTGGGTCTTAGTAGTGAGACAGAGACTTCTGGAAGATCTCTCACTGATTAATATTACATGGGGCCAGGAAATCTCTGATGGTATAATGTCCTTGATTCGGCTCTCCCACCTCAGAGGCTCAGGCCCAGAACTGACCAGAACAACAAGACCCTGTCAGCCACACGGCACGGAAGAAAAGGAAGAAAAAAGAAAAAAATGAACAGACAGAACCTCAAAACAAGAGGTGAAAGCAAAATTAAACAGACAAAAATCACACAAAGAAATATACACACACACAGTCACAAAAAAAGAGAAAAAAAAGGAAGAAAGCAACCAAACCAATAAACAAACTCACCAATGAAAACAAGCACTAAAAAGTAAACTAAGATAAACATAAAACCAAAAACAAATCCAATGCAGAAAGCAAACCCCAAATCTACATTTATTCCCAAAGTCCATCACCTCAATTTGGGGAACATTCGTTGTCTATTCAGGTATTCCACAGATGCAGGGTACATCAAGCTGACTGCTGGGATTTAATCCGCTGCTCCTGAGGCTGCTGGGAGAGATTTCCCTTTCTCTTCTTTGCTCGCAGAGCTCCTGGGGTTCAGCTTTGGATTTGGCCCCAGCTCTGCACAAAGGTTGCCTTCAGTCATCTGTTCCTGCCCAGAGAGTGTGGGTTAAAGTAATGGCTGATTAGGGCTCTCTTGCTCACTGAGGCTAGGGAGAGAGAGGGATATTGTAGTCATAATTGGAATGCAGGGCTTGCCTGCAGCAGCAGAAGCTGGTGTGACATTGTAACAGCCTGAGCCGTGCCGTGTGTTCTCCTGCAGCAGTTGACCCTGGATCACAAGACCCTAGCAGTGGCGGGCTGCACAGGCTCCCAGGGGGGTGTGGGTAGTGACCTCTGCTTTCACACAGGATTCTTGATGGCAGTGGTGGCACAGTAGCCGTCTGTGCCCATCTCTGGGGTCTGAGATGATAGCCGTGGCTCACGCTCATCTCTGGAGCTCACTTAGATGGTGCTTTGAATCCCCTCTCCTCATGAACCCTTAAACAATGGTCTCTTACCTCTACAGCAGGTCCAGACCTTTTCCCAGACTCCCTCCTGGCTAGCTGTGGTACCCTAGCCCCCTTCAGGCTGTCTTCATGCAGGCAACCCCAGTCCTCTCCCTGGGGTCTGATCTCCAAAGTCCGAAGCTCAGCTCCCAGCACCCCCCCTCCCCAGAAAGTGAGCAGACAAGCCTCTCAGGATGGTGAGTGCTGGTCGGCACTGACCGTCTGTGCAGGAATCTCTCCTCTTTGCTTTCTGCACCCCTGTTGCTGTGTTCACCTCCGTGGCTCCAAAGCTTCCCCTGCCCACCCCCTGTCTCCACCAGTGAAGGGGGTTCCTAGTGTGTAGAAACCTTTCCTCCTTCACAGCTCCCTCCCAGAGGTGCAGGTCCCAACCCTATTCTTTGGTCTCTGTTTTTCCTTTTTTCTTTTGCCCTACCCAGGTGTGTGTGTATTTTCTTGCCTTTTGGGAAGTCTGAGGTCTTCTGCCAGCGTTCAGTAGGTATTCTGTAGGAGTTGTTCCACATGTAGATGTATTTCTGATGTATTTGTGGGGGGGAAGGTGACCCCTAAGTCTTACTTCTCTGCCATCTTGAAAGTCTCTTCTTTCTACCATTATTAAGAGGAAAATATTCTTGCTAGCATTTATAAAATGTCTCAGCATATCCCAAATAAGCTAAGGCTTTAACAAGAGAAAATTAGACATTAAAATATTACTTGCATCATTACATTTAAGATATATTTTTTTACCACACTAAGATCATAGCCTGATGTGTGATGTAGCCTTTTTAAAAACTTGGAGAATTTTGCTGACACCAAAATGTAATCACTCAATGACCTGCAAGTAAAGTAATTGTAATTTATTAGCATAACCAAGATTTTAATTTAAGTTGATTATATAAGATTGTTGAAAGTATAGCAAGCTTTCACAGATCAAAAGTAACAAAATATTACCTTAACATTTAAGGAACCTGTTAATTGTTGACACATTGTTATAGTAATTGCTGCATTCATAACATTTTAATTACTGTATATAAAAAATGTTGATACTTAATATGCTAGGTGAGTAAATCTCCCCTTGGCCCTTACTTTTTCTCCTGAGGTAGGTTTATTCATGAAAATGTTGGCTTTCTTCTTTTTAGTCTTTTCAGCCTAAGGTCTCTCAGTAGAGTAGAAAATTAATTTAATTTTCACCCCCTCTTATGGGAATACTATCAAGCTTCCAAATTTCATCACATTTACATAGTCCCTCTAAACTCATTTCACAGGCCCTGCCAAGCTGTAATCTTCTTCAAATGTAGTCAGCCACATGATTAACAATTTCTAAAGATGATATTGTGTAATCTTAAAGGTAAAAGTAAGCTAGCTTTAAATTGTTTGTTCACCAAATTTTGCTAAATATTTCTTTCAATCATATGGCACAAGTCCATTATCAAATATTTTACCCATATGAACAGAGAATGTTACAGGAAGCTCCAAAACTTCAAGTAATGAGGACAGTGGTTGTTATATGAATAAGTTCAGGGTTTTCTTAATCGTGGAAAAATACAGAGCTAAAAACAGGAATCATAGGATTGAACCAATTTCTCTTCTTTAATGTTAATGAGAAGTTGCAGCTGTCTATTTGCTGATCCTTTAAATCACTATACTTATTCTGAAAGATAGCATAACCTTCCCTGTAAAAGCAAGCAAGCTCAATATTTCACAGTACAGAAATCTAAATGAGAGATGAGAAAGACACAAAAATGGCAGCTCCTAAAAGAAACAAGTCCAGAGGAAAAAGAAAAAACTTTGACATACATTCTACAATGTAATTTAAATATGCTTTATATTTTATTCAACATTTTTCCCAGCTTCAGACCCTATAAGCCTTTCAGTTATAATTTTCTCCTGTTTCCTTTAAACATTCTTTTTTTTCCAAACTCTGGACACCTCTGTGTTGGGTTTAGATGCTACGTTATAAGTAAATAAGTGAAGGGCAAGACAGTGTGCATTTTATTATCTTTGGTAAATTAAAATGTGTTAATTAGTGGTTCTCAGTGTGTGATCCCTGGGCCATCAACATCTGCATCACTTGGGAAATTCAAATTCCAGGTACCACCTCAGACGTACTGAATCAGAAACCCTGGGCATCAGGCCCAACAGTCTATGTTTCAACCACCTTTCCAAGTGATTCTGGTGTATGCTAAAATTTGTGTAAAGGAAGGTACCGTTATTGGTATTTCAGCATATGGATTTTTTCCTATTAGACATTACAAAAAATTGTTAACAATTTGCTATCATTGGAGACATAAAGGTGGAAAGGAAGAATCATTCCCTTTCTTTGCTATTAGAATTTTCTAACAAAGTTAGATTATTATTTTTATTTTATCAGGACTTATCTATACATTGGAAGGATAGCCCATTTTTTCTTTGCATTTTTATAGTTCCTTACATATATAAAATATAAATAAAATATTATTTTTTAAAGATGTGAATTGAATTCAGTTCTTCTCAGAGCATCTATTCATTCCAGAGATCAATCTTTCTACCTTCGTAAATGCTTGCTTTGTGCCAGAAAGTGTGCCAAGACCTTGGGTAAGGAAAATGAATGATGAATAAGACATAATTCTTTCTGCCAAGACATTCCAATCTATTTGAGGAGAAAAATGTAGAAAACTACTATAGTTTTCCAAAGTTGGGAGGGTTAGTTTCTGTCTTAGGATCTAACATCCTTAAAAATGTACATTGAAAATGAAAAATTCTATCCATTATTTTTCCCAAAAAGACGAGTTCTGATATACATAAGTGGTATTAATAAAATAAAATGTCAGAATCATGAAAAAAAATAAACAAAAATCTCAACCATGTAGACTCTTTTTTTTTTCTTTCAAGAAACATTCTTAAGTGCCTACTTTGTGCCAAGTATTATGCCATGCACTGAGCATTCATAGGGTGGAATATCTACCTTTAAGGCATTTTTTTTGTGTGGTAGAAATGATGGAAGCTAAGTCAAATTACAAATAGTAAATCCTCAAAACCCCAAGAATGAAATCTAGACGGATTATAAGGAGGATGGTGTCTAGATGACAAAAGGGAATAGTCAGTTTTCCTGGGAATATTTTTTTTAAGTTTATCTAATTAATGTTATTCCCTCATTTTCAAAATAATAAATCTCAGTAAAGGACAAAGTAGAAAGACAATAACTTTTGTTCTCATAGTTCACAAACAACCTCTGCAGAACAGTTTTGTATATTGCCTTTGTACTATTTTCCTACCAATATTCCTTTCCTAGTTGAGTTTATGCTTTACTTAAAAGGTTTTGTGATGATTTTCTGCTAATGCATGAGAAATGTCTAATGATTTTTCACAATATCCTTTTAAAATAGCTAAACAGATTTTATCATAACTTCTCATATTTATCCACCTCAAGGTTTGGATTTATATTTTATCATAACTCATACTACCGTTATAAATCTTATAGAGTGTCTTCTGCTGGTATTCACAGGTGTACATATTTATTCTCTAGATATGAATTTGTGAAATTGAAAAACATAAATATTTTTTAAGGTTCTTGATACATATAGCTGCATTGCCTTACAAAACAGTGAACACTCTCAAAGAATCTTTTTTTTTTTTTGGTTCTGGAAATCTTGCCAAATAAGGAAAAAATGATAATATCTATCTCATAATTATAAAATGAAACAAATGTACTAGTTTTTGAGAGTAGAAAAATATTTTCTTAAACTTGATACTACTGTAAATCATCATGTAAAGATTTGTTAAAGAAAATTTGTGTTAAAAACATGGGCAATATCCTTGACAACTGTTTTACAGCAACTTAAAATTTATTTCATGTAGCCATTTCAGTGTAATACTGTGTATCATAATGTGTAGGATCTCGCGTCACAATGCCAGGAATTAAGTCCCAGTTCAGCCACCAACAGGCCGTATTATTTGAGCAAATTATTGAATCTCTCTAAGTCTTAGTTTTCTGACCTCTGAAATGGGGTTAAAATATTTTTTTAAGGTATCTGAGATAATTAACTAAAATAATGTGTATAAGCCCTTAAGCAATAAATGAAAGTGTATAAAGACATCAAGAAAGGTTTATTATTATTATTGATGGCATTTGGTAAATATAGATGTTGAGACAAATTTATTTCTCTGTGTCTCAATTTCTTTGTATACAGAAAGGTTTGTATCAGCATATGTCTCAAACATAAGGCAGCTTCTGAAATGGTTCTCATTGATCCCTGCTACCTGGTGTTCAGGTTTTTGTGTAAATACCTGCCCTTGAGCATGAGCTGGACCTAATGGCTTGCTTATGACTAGGGGAATATGGCAGAAGTGGAAGGAGGCTTCCGAGATTCGGTTCCACACTTCTGTAATTTCCATCTCTCTTGTGCTATCATGTGCTCTGATTGGCTTATGCTGGTGAAGCCAGTTGTCATCTAGTGACTTGTCACTGGGAGAGGTCCACAGGGAGTGAAATTGAGGAACTGAGGTTCTCTGTCCAATACCCTGTGAGGTACCAAATCCTGCCAACAGCCATTTGAGTGACCTTGGGAGCTGATATTTCCCACTGGAATTAGGAGATGTCCATAGCCCTAGCTGACACCTTGGTATCATGTGAAAGACTATGATCTAAGCCATGCTTGAATTACTGACCTACAGATACGGTGAGATAACACATATTGTTGCTTTAAACCACTAAATTTTGGGGTAACTTGTTCTACAGAAATAGATAACTAAAATAATCCCTTAAAGTTTATGAAACTTAGTGATTGAAAACAATCCTTTAGATTTTTATCTTTTCTAAGGTATATGCATTTGCATATCTTGTAAGAAACTCTTCATTAAAAAATATGTAATTTTCCATAATAAATGAAAGCTCTAATATGAAAAGAAACATGCGCCCCAATGTTCACTGCAGCACTGTTTACAATAGGCAAGTCATGGAAGTAACCTAAATGTCCATAGACAGATGAATGGATAAAGAAGATGTGAGATATATATATGCCTTGGGATATTACTGAGCCATAAAAAGAATGAAATATTGCCATTGAGGCAACATGGATGGACCTAGAGATTATCATATAAAGTGAAGTAAGTCAGACAAAGACAAATATATGGTATCACTTATATATGGAATCTAAAAAATAGTACAAATGAACTTATTTACAAAACAGAAACAGACTCACAGACATAGAAAACAAACTTATGGTTACCAAAAGTGAAGGGGGCAGGTAACTTGGGAATATGGAATATTTTTAAAAAGGAATTTTACTAAGCACTTATCACACAAATGTTTATGTACATTTGTTAAAAACTTTGGAATTATTTCTTCCCATATCAGCTTTAAGGAGGCAGGACATTTAATTATAACAAGTACCTCCCATCACTACATTTAAAAATCTCTCTATTTTATTAGCTCACTAATCTTTGTTAATATATCATCCCAGTACCGATATTTAAGTTATTCTGGGACTAAACCTCTAGTTTTCAATTCCTCTGAAAGAATGTTGCAAAATTCAAAAGACTGTTTTAAAATTAATTTACATTCACATTAATTATAAAAAGAGGGAAAATGAAAGCTCAAAATGAAGGAGGTGAAATTTAAGTTCTTATTGAAAAAGTTATAGATTATTTGAATAATAATTTTAAACTATATATATTCATTTTATCTCAAAATATGTTCTTCTCACTTAATACATAAAAGTCTTAAATATATGTTAGCATTAATTTGAATAATTCATTTGTTATCCCTAGATTATAAATTATCTATTAATTATAGCAATGGAAATGTAACATGTAAATGTCTTGATAACATACACATAAATGCTTATTTACTGGATTTTTAATATTTTTGGTAAGTAAATAAACACTGCTTTCAGAAAATAGAAAATGGCTTATTCTACAATTTTGTCCCAGGAAAAAGTCCTTCCAAAATCATAATTTTGGATAAATTTCAATATTATACTAAGTGGAACATATTAATAAACCATTTGGCAAAAAGGAACAAAGGATTTTGTGCTCTACTATGCCTACTACTGCTCCTTTTTGGCTATCCTAACTAAAGGAAAGAAGTTTCAATGGGAATCATTTAATAATTTAGTGAGAGATAGAGGTATTTTGGAAAGAACATTCAGAACCGTAGCATTTAAAGGCCAGTAAGTGACACGGGAATGAGAAGAGCTTGCAGAATGGATACTATAAATAAAAAATAAGAAAGATTTTTGGAGTGTCTCTTAAAACTGAGTGAAGGCAAATTCACATAGGGCAGAATTGATTTATTTTTCAATGGGAAAATTAAAGAGTCAAAAATAAATGAGATTGGTTTCTGCAATACCTAATATTTCATTATAGATAAGAATAAAAGTTACTTTCTTCATATTATTCTGTGACTACTCTTATTATTGTTGATTTTAATACAAAACTGCTAAACTACACTTTAGGCAGAACTGTTTATTCCAATTGCTAAATCTACCAAGTATAAATATAGGAAGCTGTTACTAACCCGGCTATGCAATAAGCCAAGTTTGATATTTTCAAGCCAAATAAACGTACTTTGTGCCCAGAACCATGCAAATGTGTTTGCCACACTGATTTAGTTAAATCAGATGCAGATATTCTCCAAATTAGGAATAGTCATCCTATGGATATCTTGTATATATGAACATGAACTTCTACTATTGGAGAAAATGTGTCATCTCAAGGGACTTAGAGTGCCAGAAGCATCCTAAGGTCAGAGACACCCCCATTTGGTTAGAGTAAATGAGGTAACCGCATGCCCAAGCTTCAGCAAGTGACCAGAAAAGGCACAAGAGTCCTGGAACCCACTGGAGCACTGCCTACACTGAATTATAAGATAATTGGATCGTATGGGCTTCCCTGGAAGTCAAACTGCCGTTTGTCACATTGTTTATATGAAATAATGTACTTGGGTTCCAAATAACTGATTCTAAGTAAATAAATAAATAAATAAATAAATAAATAAAAAGTTTTGGAAGGGAATCTGTTAGTTGGGAACTGCCTGTAACTGCCAAATCTGTGCTTTGCTCTGAGCTCTGTGAGTGGCAACCATTGACAAACAATCACCTTATGGTTACCCTGGGACCTGAGAGAGCAAACACACTCTCTTATCTCTCTGTTGTTGATCAGCCTCCATGCTAGACAAAGTCTGGCTCAATAAAGTCTTAAAATATAAGGTGATCTGTACATTGAAGCCTAAAGTTATTTTCAATATTATAAATAGTTTAAGTATTTTCAATATAAGTCTTTAAAAAATACTGAATTCTGAGCTATTGGGTGAGCCAAAATGTTTGTTCGTTTTTTTCCGTAAGATGGCTCTAGCAGCACTTAGTTGTCCTTAACGTCATTCAAAACAATTTTGTTAGATTGTATGTGATAGCTGTCATCAGCGTGCACTTAATAAAAGACTTATCAAAATTGGTGAATCTCTGTGTAGCCATTTTAATATTGAAGATGGAAGAAAAAAAGCAACATTTTTGGCAAATTATGCTTTATTATATCAAGAAAGGTAAGAACACAACTGAAATGCACAAAAAGATTTGTGCAGTGTATGGAGAAGGTGCTGTGACTGATTGAACTTGTCAAAAGTGGTTTGCAAAGTTTCATGCTGGAGATTTCTCGCTGGACAATGCTTCACGGTTGGGTAGACCAGTTGAAGTTGACAGCGATCAAATCAAAACAATAATTGAGAACAATCAATGTTATACCATGCGGGAGATAGCTGACATACTCAAAATATCCAAATCAAGCATTGAAAATTATTTGCACCAGGTTGGTTATGTGAATCGCTTTGATGTTTGGGTTCCACATAAGTCAAGCGAAAAAAACCTTCTTGATCATATTTCCACATGAGATTCTCTACTGATACGTAATGAAAACGTTCCATTTTTAAAACAAATTGTGACAGGTGATGAAAAGTGGATACTGATGAAATGTGGAATGGAAGAGAGCAGGGGGCAAGTGAAATGAACCACCACCAACCACACCAAAGGCCGGTCTTCATTCAAAGAAGGTGATATTGTGCATATGGTGGGATTGGAAGGGAATCCTCTATTATGAGCTCTTTCCAGAAAACCAAACAATTCATTCCAACAAGTACTGCTCCCAATTAGACTAACAGAAAGTGGCACTCCACGAAAAGTGTCCAGAATTAGTCAACAGAAAACGCATAATCTTCCATCAGGATAATGCAAGACCACACGTTTCTTTGATGACCAGGCAAAAATTTTTACAGCTTGGCTTGGGAAGTTCTGATTCATCCGCCATATTCACCAGACATTGCATCATTAGATTTCCTTTTATTTCGGTCTTTACAATATTCTCTTAATGGAAAAAATTTCAATTCCCTGGAAGACTGTAAAAGGCACCTGGAACAATTCTTTTCTCAATAAGATAAAAAGTTTTGGAAAGATCGAGTTATGAAGTTGCCTGAAAAATGGCAGAAAGTAGTGGAACAAAAGGGTGAATACTTTGTTCAATAAACTTCTTGGTGAAAATGAAAAATGTGTTTTATTTTTACTTAAACAACCGAAGGCACTTTTTGGCCCACCCAATATTATTCTCCCTGCAGATTAAATCCCAGGATATTTTTCCCTTGATTATAAGCAAATAAAAAATCCTACAGTGCATTTTATATCCATTTTGAACTAATTAAAAAGAACTGTTGGGTAAGTCAAGAACAGCTCTGTTCTCTGAAATAAAATTCATGCTTTCAGTGAGCCTGGGTGTTAGATGCCTAAGACCCATTGGAGCTGTCAAAATGAACAAGTCCTCCAAACAATATTATATACAGAAAATAAATGTATAAACACCTGAAGGACACATTAAGTCAGAGTGTATATTTCTGAGTTCGGTTTTTCTAGTTAAATTGGCTAGAGAAAAGCTAAACCTCTGGTTAAAACACTGACCTCCTCTTTCTTCTACATGTTTTTAAATACCTTTCATCAAAATGAGACAGGTGAATTTCTTTTTACAACTAGCTACTGGTAAGGAGCTATTTATGCCATTTATCTGCTTGAACTCTATCCATGGGAAAAGTACACTGAGCATCATTTGACTATGGGGTAAAATTCTCTTTTCAGTAAGTCAATTCTGGTACAACATTTTTCCCCTGTTAAAGTCTATAATACTCTTCTGGACTCTGCTGTCTATAGTCTTACATAGAAATAAATCAACCCCATAGTTTCCATAATTTATTCATCATTCATTTTCCTGTCCTAAGATCAACATTTGTTGAGACTACACTGTACAAAGGCATATCAAAGGGTTTCCCATCTCCAACCCAGATCTATGCAGAGAATTGGAAGTTCAGACAGATTTCCCTTAAAACAAGCAAGAAGGCTGGCTACAGTTATGTCAAAAAGAATGACATTACTGTAAATCTTCAGCTTTGATGAGATGAGGGAGACTACACCTTGAGAAAGTTTAGGATTGTCCTATGTCAGGACTTTTCTTGAAGATAATTTGGGGCTACTTTATGAATTTGTATTTTCCCCCAAAGGGTCACAGTAAATATAGAGTTAGAAATATATAATCCTGTTGTTTGAAATGCCAGTAATGATTAGCCAAATACATGTAACCCACCTAGATTCAAGATGTGGCCCAAGATTCAATGTAAAGTATAAAAAGTTCCTTCTGTGATGTTACTTTTTAAATACTGATCAGATACTAATGTTAGTAGCTAAAATGCGTCACTTTTTCAGTTACATGCTTTGATTTAATAAGGTAGTTAATATGTTTTAAGAGTATACATACACACAATTTTTTATTATTTAAATTTCAGGTGTACAGCCTTATAGTTCAGCATCTGTATACCTTTCTTTTCTGAAGTGGGGTAAGTGAACTACAGACATCATAGATAATTTTTTTTTTTACTTTATAAGGACTGTGATTCTGTTTTTTTGTTTTTTTGTTTTTTTTTGCAGTACGCAGGCCTCCCACCGTTGTGGCCTCTCCCGCTGTGGAGCACAGGCTCCGGACACGCAGGCCCAGCGGCCATGGCTCACGGGCTCAGCCGCTCCGCGGCATGTGGGATCCTCCCAGACCGGGGCATGAGCCCGCGTCCCCTGCGTCGGCAGGTGGACTCTCAACCACTGTGCCACCAGGGAAGCCCCTGTGATTCTGTTTTTGATGCATATTAAATACAAAATACAAAACTCACTGTTCTGATCAAGATAGGGGAAAATCATTCTTTGACATTTCAATTCTCATGCAATGAAAGTGATCACCACTAAGCTGTTTACCACCCATCACCCCTTTAACCCATTTCACGCACCCTCAATCTCCCTTCCCCTCTGGTGACCACTATTCTGTTCTCTGTATCTATGAGCTCGTTTTTATTTTTATTATTTATTCATATCCCACATTTGAGTGAAATCATACAGTTTTTGTCTTTCTCCATAGACATTTCACTTAAAATAATACCCTGCAGGTCCATTTATGTGGCTGCAAATTGCAAGATTTCATTCTATTTTATGGCTGAGTAATATTCCATTATATGTATATACAATGTCTTCTTTACCCATTCATCCTTTGTTGGGCACTTAGGTTGCTTCTGTCTTGGCTATTGTAAATAATGCTGCAATGAATAGAAGGGTGCCTTTCTTTTCAAGTTAGTGTTTTCGTATTTTTTGGATAAATACACTGAAGTGAAATAGCTAGGTCATATGGTAACTCTTTTGTTGATTTTTTGAGGAATCTCCATACTGTTTCCCATACTGGCTGTAACAACTTATACTCCCACCAGCTGTGTGAGAAGTTGCCTTTTCTCCACATCCTCTCCAACATTTGTTATTCCTTGTATTTTTGACAGCTATTCTAACAGGTATTAGGTGATATCTCACTGTGGTTTTGATTTACATTTCCCCAA
Source organism: Platanista minor (assembly GCA_004363435.1). Classification (NCBI taxonomy): domain Eukaryota; kingdom Metazoa; phylum Chordata; class Mammalia; order Artiodactyla; family Platanistidae; genus Platanista; species Platanista minor. The sequence continues at coordinate 24,652 of RJWK010014397.1, read as the reverse complement.
TGATTAGTGATATTGAATATCTTTTTAGTTGTTTCTTGGCCATATGTATGTCATCTTTGGAAAAATGTTTGTCTAGCTACTCTGCCCATTTTTTAATCAGCTTGTTCGGTTTTTGTATGGGTTCTTCATATATTTTGGGTACTAAACCCTTATTGGATATATGACTTGAAAATATCTTCTCCTATTCAGTTGGTTGCCTCTTGTTTTGATGTTCATTTCCTTAGACATGCAGAAGCTTTTTAGTTTGATACAGTCTCATTTATTTATTTTTGCCTTTGTTTCCTTTGTCTTTGGAGTCATATTCACATAAAACCTCTTCAAAAAAATTCAGTTAGGTTACTGCCTATGTTTTCTTGAAGGAATTTTATAATTTCAGATCTTACATTCAAGTCTCTAATCCATTTTGAGTTAATTTTTCTATATGGTGTAAGACGGTAATCTAGTTTCATTATTTTGTCCAGTTTTCCCAACACCATCTATTATAAACACTGTCCTTTCTCCATTATATGTTCTTTTTGCTGCTTTGTCATATGTTAATTGTCCATGTTTGTGTGGCTTTATTTCTTTGCTCTCTATTCTGTTCCATTGATTTATGTGTCTGTTTTTGTGCCAATACCATGCTGTTTTGATTACTAAAGATTTGTAGTATGGTTTGATCTCTGGGGGCTTGATACCTTCAGTTTTGGTCTTCTTTCTCAAGATCACTTTGATAATTTGTGATCTTTTTTTGGTTCCATACAAATTTTGGAGTTCTTTGTTCTAGTTCTGTGAAATATGTCATTGGAATTTTGATAGAAATTGCATTGAATTCGTAGACTGTTTGGGTAGTATGGACATTTTAACAATATAAGTTCTTTTAATCGCTTAGAATGGAATAACTTTTCATTTTTTCATATCATCTTCAATTTCTTTCATCAGTGTCATAGTTTTCAGTGTACAGGTCTTTCACCTTCTTGGTTAAATTTGTATCTAGGTAGTTTATTCTTTTTAATGTAATTGCAAATTGTACTTTTTTCCTTAATTTCTTTTTGACAGTTTGTTATTAGCATATAGAAATGCAACAGATTTCTGTAAATTTATTTTTTATCCTTCAATTTTACTAAGTTTATTTATTAGTTCTAACATTTTTGTGACGCCTTTGGGGGTTTCTATATATAGTACAATATCTTCTACAAAGAGTAAGAGTTTTACTCCTTCCTTTCTGATTTGCATGCTTTTTATTTCTTTTTCTTGCTTAATTGCTGTGGCTAGGACTCCTAATACTATGTTGAATACAAGTGGTGAGAGTGAGAATCCTCGTCTTGTTCCTCATCCTATAGAAAATCTTTCAGCTTTTCACTGTTGAGAATGATATTAGCTGTGCATTTGTCATATATGGCCTTTTTATGTTGAAGTACATTCTCTCTATACCCAATTTGTTGAGAGATTTTATTATAAAAGAATGCTGAATTTTGTCGGGTACTTTTTCTGCATCTATCAAAATGGTCCTATGAGTTTTTTTTCTCACATGTTTTTAATGTGATGTATCACATTGATTGATCTGTGGAACCATACTTGCATCCCTGGAATAAACCACACTTGATTGTGGTACATGATACTGTTAATGTATTGCTGGATTCTGTTTGCTAATATTTTGTTAAGGTCTGTTTCATCTATATTAATCAAGAATATTGACCTGCAATTTTATTCTTTTGTGGTCTCCTTGTCTGGTTTGCATATCAGGGTAATAATTCTGGCTTCATAAAATGAGTTTGGAAGGTTTCCCTCCTATTCAACTTTTTGGAAGAGTTTGGGAAGGATAGGTATTAAATCTTTTTTGAATGTTTTGTAGAATTCACCAGTGAAGGTTTCTGGTCCTTTTTTGTTTGTTGGGAGCTTTTTGATTACTGTTTCTGTAACCTTATTAGTAATTTCTCCATTCAGATATTCTATGTCTTCATGATTCAGTCTTGGAAGATTGTATGTTTCTAGAAATGTATCCATTTCTTCTAAATTGTCCTCCTATTGGCATATAATTGTTTGTAATAGTTTCTTATGATCTTTTGTATTTCTGTGGTATCAGTTACCTCTTCTCTTTGATTTCTGATTTTAAATATTTGAGCTCTCTCTTTTTTTTTTTGTTTAACCTAGCTAATGTCTGTGTATATATATATATATATATATATATATATATATTCATTCATTCATTCATTCATTTATTTATTTATTTCCACAAAACAGCTTAGTTTTATTGATCATTTGAATTTGGGGATTTATTTGTTTTTCTTAGATTGTGAATTTGGGATTTTTCTTGTTTCATGATGTTTGCCTGCATTGATATAAATTTTCCTTCCAGAAGTGCTTTTGCTGCATCCCATTGATTTTGGTATGTTGTATTTCTATGCTCATTTGCCTCTAGGTATTTTTTTAATTTCTCCTTTGATTTCTTTGATCCATTGTTTATTCAGTAGCATGTTCTTTAATCTCCAAGTTTTGTGGGACATTTTTTTCCATTTTTTTCCTTCTGATTGATTTCTAGTTTCATACCATTGTTGTTGGAGAGGATGCTTGATATAATTTCAATATTTTTGAATTTATTAAAACTTATTTTGTGACCTAGCCAATGATTTATCCTAGAGAATGTTACATAGTACTTGAAAAGAATGCATATTCTGCTTCTTTTGGATGGAAAGTCTGTATATAGCTATTAACTCTATCCTGTCTCATATGTCGTTTAAAGCTGATGTTTCCTTATTTATTTTCTGTCTAGATGACATATACATTGATGTAGGTGAGGTGTTGAAGTCCCCTACTATTATTTTATTGCTTTCCTTTTCTCTGATTAAGTTTGTTTGTATTTACCTTATATGTCTTGGGGCTTTTATGTTGGGTAGGTATATATTTATAAATTTTATAACTTCTTGCTGTATTGGCCCTTTTATCATTATATATTGTCCTTCTTTGTCTTTTATTAAAATAACTTTTTTTAACATCCATTTTATCTGATATGAGTATAGATACTCCAGCTTTCTTTTCAGTTCCATTTACATAGACTACATATTTTCATTCCTTCACACACACTCAGTCTGTGTGTGTCCTTACTTTTGAAGTGAGCCTCCTGTATCTACCATATAGATGGATTTTTTTTTTATTATTCATTCCTCCACTGTATTCAGCCACTACCTTTTGATTGGTGAATTTAGTTCATTTATATTTAAAATAATTATTCATGGCTATGTATTGCTGCCAGTTTGGGAATTGTTTTCTGTCTGTTTTTGTGGTTTGTCTTGGTTTCTTTCTTCCCTTGTGGTGGTTTTCTTTAGTGTTATGTTTATATTTCTTTCTTATTTTCTTTTCTGTATTTACTGTAATTTTTTATGTGTGTGAGCACTGTAAGATTCACATCTAACATCTTATGTCTATAGCAGTCTGTTTTAAGTTGGTGGCAACTTAAATTTAAACAAATTCCAAAGCTTTATTTTTTACTCCTTCCCCAAACCATGCTTGCTTTATAAGTGATTGATTCACTATCTTTATTATATACTTACCTTTTCTGGTGGGATTTTCTTACTTTCATACTTTTTTATTATTAATTAATGCAATTTCTTTTCAGCTTAAAGAAGTCCCTTAACATTTTTCTGTAGATTGGTTTAGTGATGGTGAATTCCTTTAGCTTTTACTTATCAGGGAATCTCTTAACCTCACTTTCAGTTCTGAATGATGACCTTTCTTTTGCTGCTCTGTCAAGGTGAGTTCCATTGCTTTGTCTTCAAACTCACTTGATCTTTCTTCTAGCTCTTTCAATCTGATGTTGAAACCCCCTAATGTATTTTTTCAGCTCAGTTAAAACTTCTGTTTGATATTTTCTTATATTTTATGTCTCTTTGTTGAAGTTCTCACTGCATTTGTCCATTCTTTGCCTGAGTTTGGTAAGCATCTTTTTGTTTGTTTTTTTTTGTTTGTTTTGGTTTGGTTTTAGCGGTACACGGGCCTCTCAGTGCCGTGGCCTCTCCCATTGCGGAGCACAGGCTCCGGACACGCAGACTTAGCAGCCATGGCTCACGGGCCCAGCCGCTTCACAGCATGTGGGATCTTCCCGGACCGGGGCATGAACCCACGTCCCCTGCATTGGCAAGTGGACTCTCAACCACTGCGCCACCAGGGAAGCCCCTTGGTAAGCATCTTTTCATGAGATTTTGAGTTGTTCTGTCAGTTGGAAAATATTCCTCTGTCTCCTCATTTTGTCTAATTCTCTGTTTCTATGTATTAGGTAAATCATCTGTCTCTCCAAGTTGTGAAAGGATGGCTTATGTAAGAGATGTCTTATGTGGTCAAAAGCACAATCCTGCCTGGCCACCAGAGCCAGGCACTCAAGGGTGTCCAGCATGTGGTTTGCATGTGCCCTTCTGTTGTGGCAGAAGCATGGATGCTGCTCTGGAATACTGGTGGACAGAACCTGCCTTAGCAATGTCTGTGGAACATGGCTACAGCAAATGCCAGGTTCTGGTGATCCCAGTTACCATCTGGCCAGCTGTGAAGATTAGTGGAAGCTCAGGGGTGGGCCAGGCTTTTGGCTAACAGATTAGATGGCAACTTCCAAAGTGACACCTGCAAGTACAGGCATTAGCAAGGTAACATGAGATTACAAACATGGCTCTTAACTGTGACTCTGTCCCCAGGGAGTGTCCCAACTGGTTCTTAGCCCTCTGACAGGTACTTCAAGATTAGTAAGTGTGTTGCCTTCACCTATGGTCCACGTGATTTTCAATCTGGTGTTTTTGTGCTGGTTTTTGAGTTGGATGAATCTGTGCATGATCTCATTAAAAGCAGGTTTTTCATTCCCTACAATTCTATGATTTTCCTGGTTGTATTCCCTATTGGTTTTCAGAGATGAGTGTTTTGGGGATTTGTCCCTCCTGTTCAAGATCTAAGTGTTGGGGTACCTAACATGCAGTTCAAGTCCCTCAATCCTCAAGGAAAATAATTATACTTTTGAAATGATTTCCAGTTGTGGATTGCCATGCCTGAGGTATGGTTTTGTCCTTGACATGACCATATCTCTGTTTCTCCTATCTGTCTTGATGCTTTACTTCTACCCTTTGTTGTTGAGATTCCTTATCCAGTTTTCGGGTCCCTTTCAGAGAGAATTACTCCATATGTAGTTGTGCATTTGTTGTGTTCCTAGGAGGAGGTGAGTTCAGGATCTTCCTACAACACCATCTGGAATCCCTCTCCAATGAGTTTCTTTTAGTGTAACAAAAAACGATGTTTTTTTCTGTTTAAAGTGATTTTCTACTATGCATCTTATTTTTAAACTTCCTGAATCAACTTTCACACAAAAAAAGAGATAGTTCATCTCTTCCCCAATTCACTCATTATGGAGTGAAAAAGCTACTATATCCAAACACCACTCTTGACCTCTAGTTCAGGTCTTGAGGGCCAGATGTTGAGATGCATATTACTAATAAGAATGTGACCTTACTGGGGCAAAATAAATAAATAAATAAAAACAGAGTGGTTATAATGATAGGTACATGCTCGCTGGAAAAAAAGCGATCCTAAGAAAAAAAAAGTTACTTCCCAGGCAAGGAAAGCAAGCAAAAACTTTCTAGCAGTTGATATGGTAGGAAAAAAAATTCACAAAGTCCCAAGGATTTGACACAGTGACGGGAACCGTATCTGCAATGTTATAAGATGAGATGAACACACTGGAGGGCTTGGCTAGGACTAAGCAAAAGAAGACAGTTCATGTGAGCACATTTGAAGGGACACCATGCTACATGTGGAGTCTGATGCACCTTGCTCCTGACTGAGACACAAGCTGAATCAGCTTCCCCAGGTTCGTGGCCAATGGTCAGATCCCACTCAGGGCTAGAGAGTTACAGTGCAGCAGTATGGACTCATGTGAAAGAACAGCAGTGAGAATTCATCATATATCATAGGAATTATAAGGGAAGATTCATTGCAAATAACAAGGGATTGCCACTACTACCAAGAAGGAGTAAGAATGCTCTTAGGGAGGGTGGGAGATAAAAGTACAGAAACGCTATGAATCTTCCATAATATTTCTTTCCCAAAATGAGAAATATGGACATAGGCAAAGAATAACACTTGGACTCTTAATCTGTACCTTGTCTAAATGAAGGAAAACATAGCTAAAGGAGTACTGAAGATGTGGAACACCTCTGATTTGCATTTATCCAGTAATTCCACCAGAACTTTTACTCTTTTAATGCAGTTGCATTCTTTCACATAGCATCTCAGAGAACATCTGAGGAAACATCTGCACTGGGCCTTCACAGAGAGTCACATTCATCTGCTCGGGACATTAATTGCACTGCCCCCACCTCCATCTCCTTGTCCTTTAGTCCTTGTGTCAGAACCTTCCTTGTGTAAGAAGCTGTTCCAGGTCCCTTCAGGTCCCTTCAGGTCCCTTCTCTCCCTGAAGATTTCCATTCCCTGTCCTCTTTGAGCCTTACCAGGTTGGGGTAATCAGGATTCTTGCCAATAAGTTGTCACTGGTCCCACTGGTCTCCCCAGAAACCCATTAGCAAAAGACGATTTTCCCTTGCGTTACTCTGGCCTCTCAGATCCTTCAACTTTCTTCTTTCATCCATCTGATCTTCCTCCTACTACAAACACACACTCACATAATATTTTATACCAGGGGTTGGTAAACTACAACCCATGGACCAAATCTAGTTAGGCCCATGAGCTAAGGATAGATTCTATGTTTTTAAATGGTTATATAAGTACCAAAACTATATCTTCAGTTTTGCCTCTTGGTCCTCAAACCCTAAAATATTTGTTACCTGACTGTCTAAGCAAAGTTGTTGACCCTACATTAGATCTTATTACTTCCATTGACTATAGGCCCCTTACAGTCTTAACCTCAAACCAGTGATGCTTTGGTCCCCACTTCCAATACTTTCCATTTATTCCCTTTATATCTGACTCCTCAAATCCTTTCACTTCACTGGGACCACAAATCCATCGATACTACCACCATTTCAATGTGTCTCACTTGTCTGCTACAAGGTTCATGCTTAATAAATATTTCTTGAGTGAATGATTTGAGTGGGTATACTCACCTCACATTTAAAGTTCCAAATGTGAGAGACCTTCAAGATGGCAGAGGAGTAAGACATGGAGATCACCTTCTTCCCCACAAATGCATCAAAAATACCTCTACATGTGGAACAACTCCTACAGAACACCTACTGAACTCTGGCAGAAGACTTCAGATGTCCCAAAAAGCAAGAAACACCACATGTACCTGGGTAGGGCAAAAGAAAAAAGAAAAAACAGAGACAAAAGAATAGGGATGGGACCTGCAACTCTGGGAGGAAGCTGTGAAGGAGGAAAAGTTTCCACACACTAGGAAACCGCTTTGCGGGTGGAGAGAGGGGATGGTGGCAGAGAAGCTTTGGAGCCACAGAGGAGAGCACAGCCATAGGGGTGTGGAGGGCAAAGTGGAGAGATTCCACACAGAGGATCAGTACCGACCAGCACTCACCAGCCCGAGAGGCTCGTCTGCTCACCCGCTGGGACAGGCAGGGCTGGGAGCTGAGGCTCGGGCTTCAGAGGTCAGATCCCAGGGAAAGGACAGGGGTTGGCTGCGTGAACACAGCCTGAAGGGGGCTAGTGCACCACAGGTAGCTGGGAGGGAGTCTGGGGAAAAGTATGGACCTGCCTAAGAGACAAGAGTCCATTGTTTCAGGGTGCACAAGGACAGGAGATTCAGAGCACCATCTAAACGAGCTTCAGAGACAGGCACGAGCCATGGCTATCAGTGCAGACACCAGAGATGGGCATGAGATGCTAAGGCTGCTGCTGCCACCACCAAGAAGCTGTGTGCAAGCACAGGTCACTATCCACACCTCCCTCCCGGCAGCCTGTGAAGCCCACCACTGCCAGGGTCCCATGATCCAGGGACATCTTCCCCGGGAGAACACACAGCATGCCTCAGGCTGGTACAACATCACTCTGGCTTCTGTCACCACAGGCTCGCCCCGCATTCTGTACCCATCCCTTCCCCCAGCCTGAGTGAGCCAGAGCCCTCTAATATGCTCAGCTACTTTAACTCCATCCTGCCTGGGTGGGAACTCACGCCCTCAGGCAACTTACATGCAGAGACAGGGCCAAATCCAAAGCTGAACCCCAGGAGCTGAGTGAACAAAGAAGAAAAAGGGAAATCTCTCCCAGCAGCCTCAGGAGCAGCAGATTAAATCTCCACAATCAACATGATGTACCCTGATTCTGTGGAATACCTTAATAGACAATGAATCAACCCAAAATTGAGGCAATGGACTCTGTGTGATTTTGTCTGTATAGCTTTGTTTTCACCATTTATCCTAGTCTTCTGTTTGTCCGTTTGTTTTTTTTTTTAAGTATACTTTTTTAGCGCTTGTTGTTATTGGTGGATTTGTTTTTTACTATGGTTGCTCTCTTCTTTCTTTCTTCTCTATTATTACCTTTCAATATATTTATATTTGATTTTTTATTTTTTTTTACTTTTTTATTTTAATAATTTATTATATTTTTTCATTCTTTCTTTTTTTTCTCCTCTTCTTCTGAGCCATGTGACAGACAGGGTCTTGGTGTTCCAGCCAGGTGTTAGGCCTGTACCTCTGATGTAGGAGAGCCAAGTTCAGGATATTCGTCCACCAGAGACCTCCTGGCTCCACATAATATCAAATGGCGAAATCTCTCCCAGAGATCTCCATCTCAACACTAAGGCCCAGCTCCACTCAATGACCAGCAAGCTAGGGTGTTGGACACCCTATGCCAAACAACTAGCAAGACAGGAACACAACCCCATCCATTAGCACAGAGGCTGCCAAAAATCATAAAAAAGTCACAGACACCCCAAAACACACCACCAGACATGGTCCTACTGACCAGAAGCATAAGATCCAGCCTCACACACCAGAATACAGGCACCAGTCCCCCCCACAAGGAAGCCTACACCACCCACTGAACCAAACTCAGCCACTGGGGGCAGACACCAAAAACAATGGGGACAATGAACCTGCAGCCTGCAAAAAAAAGACCCCAAACACAGCAAGTTAAGCAAAATGAGAAGACACACAAACATACAGCAGACGAAAGAACAAGGTAAAAACCCAGGACACCAAAGAAATGAAGAGGAAATAATCTGCCTGAAAAAGAATTCAGAGTAATGATAGTAAAGATGATCCAAAATCTTGGAAATAGAATGGAGGAAATACAAGAAACATTTAACAAGGGCCTAAATAACCAAAGGGTAAACCAACAATGATGAACAACACAATAAATGAAATTAAAAATTCTCTAGAAGGAATCAATAGCAGAATAACTGAGGGAGAAGAACAGATAAGTGACCTGGAAGATAAAATAGTGGAAACAACTACTGCAGAGGAGAATAAAGAAAAAGCAATGAAAAGAATTGAGGACAGTCTCAGAGACATCTGGGACAACAATAAATGCACCAACATTCAAATTAGAGGGATCCCAGAAGAGGCAGAGAAAGGGAAAGGGACTGAGAAAATATTTGAAGAGATTATATTTTAAAACTTCCCTAATATGGGAAAGGATATAGTCAATCAAGTCTACGAAGTGCAGAGATTCTCATACAGGATAAATCCAAGGAGAAACACTCCAAGACACATATTAATCAAACTCTCAAAAATTCAATACAAAGGAAAAATATTAAAAGCACCAAGGGAAAAACAACAAATAATATACAAGGGTATCCCCATAAGGTTAACAGCTGATCTTTCAACAGAAACTCTGCAAGCCAGAAGGGACTGGCAGGACATATTTAAAGTCATGAAAGTGAAACACCTATAACCAAGATTACTCTATCCAGCAAGGATATCATTCAGATCTGATGGAGAAATCAAAACCTTTACAGACAAGCAAAAGCTAAGAGAATTCAACACCACCAAACCAGCTTTACAACAAATGCTAAAGGAATTTCTCTAGGCAAGAAACACAAGGGAAGAAAAAGACCTACAATAACAAACCCAAAGCAATTTAGAAAGTGATAATAGGAACATACATATCAATAACTACCTTAAATGTAACTGGATTAAAGCCTCCAACCAAAAGACACAGACTGGCTGAATGGATACAAACAAGACGTGTATATACGCTGTCTACAACAGACCCACGTCAGATCTAGGGAAACATACAGACTGAAAGTGAGGGGATGGAAAAAAGATACTCTATGCAAAAGGAAATCAAAAGAAAGCTGGAGTAGCAATTCTCATATCAGACAAAATAGACTTTAAAATAAAGACTATTACAAGAGAGAAAGAAGGACACTACAAAATGATCAAGGGATCAATCAAAGAAGAAGATATAACAATTGTAAATATTTATGCACCCAACATAGGAGCACCTCAATATGTAAGGCAAATGCTAACAGACATAAAAGGGGAAATTAACAGTGACACAATCATACATGGGGGCTTTAGCACCCCACTTTAACCAATGGAAAGATCATCCAAAATGAAAATAAATAAGGAAACACAAGCTTTAAATGACACATTAAAAGTGATGGACTTAATTGGTATTTATAGGACATACTATCTAAAAACAACAGAATACACTTTCTTCTCAAGTGCTCATGGAACATTCTCCAGAATAGATCATACCTTGGGTCAAAAATCAAGCCTTGGTAAATTTAAGAAAATTGATATCATATCAAGTATCTTTTCCAACAACAATGCTATGAGACTACATATCAATTACGGGAAAAAACTGTAATAAATACAAACAAATGAAAGCTAAACAATAAGCTATTAAATAACCAAGAGAACACTGAAGAAATCAAAGAGGAAATCAAAAAATACCTAGAGAAAAATGACAATGAAAACACCACGACCCAATACCTATGGGATGCAGCAAAAGCAGTTTTAAGAGGGAAGTTTATAGCAATACAATCCTACCTTAAGAAACAAGAAACATCTCAAATAAACAACCTAACCTTACACCTAAAGCAATTAGAGATACAAGAACAAAAATAACCCAAAGTCAGAAGAAGGAAAGAAATCATAAGGATCAGATCAGAAATAAATGAAAATAGAATGAAGGAAATGATAGCAAAGATCAATAAAACTAAAAGCTGTTTTTTTGAGAAGATAGAAACAATTGATAAACCATTAGCCAGACTGATCAAGAAAAAAAGGGAGGACTCAAATCAATAGAATTAGAAATGAAACAAGAGAAGTAACAACTGACACTGCAGAAATACAAAGGATCATGAGAGATTACTACAAGCAACTATATGCCAATAAAATGGACAACCTGGAAGAAATGGACAAATTCTTAAGAAAGCACAACGTTCGGTGACTGAACCAGGAAGAAACAGAAAATAAAAACAGACCAATCACAAACACTGAAATTGAAACTGATTTAAAATCTTCTAACAAATGAAAGCCCAGGACCAGATGGTTTCACAGGCGAATTCTATCAAACACTTAGAGAACAGCTAACAGCTATCCTTCTCAAACTCTTCCAAGATATAGCAGAGGGAGGAACACTCCCAAACTCATTCTAGGAGGACACCATCACACTGACACCAAAGACAGACAAAGATTTCACAAAAAAAGGAAAACTGCAGTCCAATATCACTGATGAACAGAGATGCAAAAACCTTCAACAAAACACTAGCAAACAGAATCCAACAGCACATTAAAAGGATCATACACCATGATCAAGTGAGTTTATCCCAGGAATGCAAGGATTCTTCAATACATGCAAATCAATCAATGTGATACACCATATTAACAAATTGAAGGATAAAAACCATATGATCATCTCAATAGATGCAGAAAAAGCTTTCAGCAAAATTCAACCCCTATTTATGATAAAAACCCTACAGAAAGTAGGCATAGAGGGAACTTACCTCAACATAATAAAGGCCATATATGACAAACCAACAGCCAATGTCGTTCTCCATGGTGAAAAACTGAAAACATTTCCTCTAAGATCAGGAACAAGACAAGGTTGTTCACTCTCACGACTATTATTTAACATACTTTTGGAAGTTTTAACCACAGCAATCAGAGAAGAAAAAGAAATAAAAGGAATCCAAATTGGAAAAGAAGTTGTAAAGCTGTCACTGTTTGCAGATGACATGATACTATACATTGAGAATCTTAAAAATGCCACCAGAAAACTACTAGAGTTAATCAATTAATTTGGTAAAGTAGCAGGATACAAAATTAATGTACAGAAATCTTTTGCATTCCTATATACTAATGATGAAAAATCTGAAAGAGAAATTTAGGAAACACCCACATTTACCATTGCAACAAAAAGAATAAAATACCTAGGAATAAACTTACCTAAAGAGACGAAATGTTCAGAGTTCCCATTGTTTTTGTTGTCTGCCTCCAGTGGATAAGGTTGTTTCAGTGGGTTGTGTAGTCTTCCTGGTGGTGCGGACTGGTGTCTGGGTTCTGGAGATGAGGCTGGATCTTGCCTTTCTGGTGGGCAGGTCCGCATCCGGTCATGTGTTTTGGGGTGTCTGTGACCTCATTATGGTTTTAGGTGGCCTCTCTGCTAATGTGTGGGGTTGTGTTCCTGTCTTGCTAGTTGTTTGGCATAGGGTGTCCAGCACTGTTGAGTTATTTGTAGTGACGTGGTTGGACCTAGAGTCTGTCATACAGAGTGTAGTAAGTCAGAAAGAGAAAAACAAATACCGTATGCTAACACATATATATATGCACTCTAAATAAAAGGTCATAAAGAACATAGGGGCAGGACAGGAATAAAGACGCAGACCTACTAGAGAATGGACTTGAGGACATAGGGAGGGAGAAGGGTAAGTTGGGACAAAGTGAGAGAGTGGCTTGTACATATATACACTATCAAATGTAAAACAGATACCTTGTGGGACGAAGCCTCATAACACAGAGAGAGATCAATTTGGTTCTTTGTGCCCACCTAGAGGGGTGGGATGGGGCGAGTGGGAGGGAGGGAGACGTAAGAGGGAAGAGATATGGGGATATATGTATATGCATAGCTGATTCACTTTGTTATAAAGCAGAAACTAACACACCATTATAAAGCAATTATACTCTAATAAAGATGTTAAAATAAAAAGAGACAAAAGACGTGTATGCAGAAAACTATAAGACACTGGAAAGAAAGTAAAGATGATACAAACAGATGGAGAGATATAGCATGTTCTTGGATTGGAAAAATCAACATTGTGAAAATGACTACACTACCCAAAGCAATCTACAGATTCAATGCAGTCCTTATCAAACTACCAATGGCATTTTTCACAGAACTAGAACAAAAATGTTCACAATATGTATGTAAACACAAAAGACCCTGAATAGCCAAAGCTATCTTGAGAAAGAAAAACGTAGCTGGGGGAATCAGGCTCCCTGACTTCACACTATACTACAAAGCTACAGTAATGAAGACAGTATTCTATTGGCACAAAAACAGAAATATAGATCAATGGAACAGGATAGAAAGCCCAGAGATAAACCTATGCACATATGGTCATCTTATTTTTGATAAAGGAGGCAGGAATGTACAGTGGAGAAAGGACAGCCTCTTCAATAAGTGGTGCTGGGAAAACTGGACAGGTACATGTAAAAGTATGAGACTAGAACACTCCCTAACACCATACACAAAAATAAGCTCAAAATGGATTAAAGACCTAAATGTAAGGCCAGACACTATAAAATTCTTAGAGGAAAACATAGGCAGAACACCCTATGGCATAAATCACAGCAAGATCCTTTTTGACCCACCTCCTAGAGAAATGGAAGTAAAAACAAAAATAAATAAATGGGACATAATGAAACTTAAAAGCTTTTGCACAGTAAAAGAAACCATAAACCATACAAAAAGACAACCCTAAGAATGGGAGAAAATATTTACAAATGAATCAACTGACAAAGGATTAATCTCCAAAATTTACAAGCAGCTCATGCAGCTCAATATCAAAAAAACAAACAACCCATTTCAAAAATGGGCAGAAGACCTGTACAGACATTTCTCCAAGTAAGATATACAGATTGCCAACAAAGACATGAAAGGATTCTCAACATCACTAATCATTAGAGAAATGCAAATCAAAACTACAATGAGGTGTTACCTCACACTGGTCAGAATGGCCATCATCAAAAATTCTACAAATAAATGCTGGAGAGGGTGTGGAGAAAAGGGAAACCTCTTGCACTGTTAGTGTGAATGTAAATTGATACAGCCACTATGGAGGACAGTATGGAGGTTTCTTAAAAAACTGAAAATAGAACTATCATATGCCCAGCAATTCCACTGCTGGGCATATACCCTGAGAAAACCATAATTCAAAAAGAGTCATGTACCACAATGTTCACTGTAGCTCTACTTACCATAGCCAGGATATGGAAGCAACAGATGAATAGATAAAGAACATGTGGCACATATATACAATGGAATATTACTCAGCTGTAAAAAGAAATGAAGTTGAGTTATTTGTAGTGAGGTGGATGGACTCAGAGTCTATCATACAGAGTGAAGTAAGTCAGAAAGACAAAAATAAATACTGCATGCTAACACATCTATATGGAATCTAAAAAAAAAAAAAAAAAAAAAAACATGGTTCTGAAGAACCTAGGGAAAGGACAGGAATAACGATGCAGAAGTGGAGAATCGACTTCAGGACACGGGGTGGGGGAAGGGTCACCTGGGACGAATTGAGAGAGTAGCATAGACAGTACCAAATGTATACACTACCAAATGTAAAATGGATAGCTAGTGGGAATCAGCCGTATAGCACAGGGAGATCAGCTCGGTGCAATGTGACCACCTAGAGGGGTGGGATAGGGAGGGTAGGAGGGAGATGCAAGAGGGAGGAGATATGGGGACATATGTATATGTATAGTTGATTCACTTTATTATAAAGCAGAAACTAACACACCACTGTAAAGCAATTATACTGTAATAAAGATGTTAATAAATAAATGAAGTTCCAAATGCTCTCAAGAACCCCATTGTCTGGGGTCTGTCTGATGAGCCTTTCACTAGTGTGAACTTTCTCATTGCTACATCCTTCACCCCTAAGAAGCACACCTCCCCATTTGCTCTTCCTAGATATAAGCAATCTGTGCCTAGGATAATAAAGCTGAAAAATAAACCTATCCTATAAATAGCAGCTATCAATTTTTGTATAAATACTATGTACAGGGCACTTTAAAACGTAATCTTATTTGATCCTCTCAACAATTCTGCAAGATAAGTACTATTCATATTTTAGCGATGAAGAAATTAAACCTCCAAGAGGTTAACTGCTCAAATTCACATAACTTGTATGCCAGAGTTCCATCTAAAGCCTTTAGAGATCCAAATAACATCTTGTTTCCACTGTGCTGTGTGCGGTAAATATCAGAGAATGACTCAAGTGGTGGACCTATCCGTTCATGTTGGGGGTAGAATTAAAGTCCATGTTAGGCTTGGGAAGGGGTTTATATGTCATCAAGGGCAAAGGTTAAAGGATTTTGCTCTGTGCCTTGAATCACACAGCACCTATGAAACCCGTAGAATGGTAGATAATCCAGACTCACCCACTTTTTCTGTGCCACAGCCTAAGAGTTCTTTTAAATGCAGTAAATGTGCAGGCAATTTTGTTTATTCCAAATATTACTGTATATCAAGAATCATGGCTGTGTTCCATAACCTTGTAATTTTCTAGATGGAAAAGCATGAGGGCTTGATGGGAAGATCTTTCCGTTGAACCACAGAGGAGCTGTTCCTCACTTTCTTGCAAAAAATAGAGGGTTGAGCCTATAGGAAAAAAAAGTAATTCAACTGAGGTTAAAATTATTTTTAATTAATGGCTTAATGATTTTTCTCACTCTCCCCTCATCAAGAATAATTAATATACTTCTTCCTTTTGTGGCCTAAGGTTTTTGAACAGGACTAACCAGTTCCAATAAAGAAATTCATATCTGAAATAAAGTAGGCAATTCTGGTGTACAGTTAAAAAAACTACTGAGCATGACCTATAAAATTTATTATTCATATTACTGCTCTTTATAATGCTCTCTCTTAGGAACAAATCCATGTATTTTTCAGCGCCTCCACAGTATAATCTCTCATACCTCAACCTTCTTTAAGAGATTGTAACTTATCCACAAGTGCCTCTCACATCTTGTGCCCCTGACATTCTCTTGGTCCCTTGATCTTTCCTGTGCCCAGCTGAGTATTCAGTCAATGACCTGCTTCTTGACTGAATCACACTATCATGTGTTTCTTTGTAGCTCAAAGTTGGACAGTCCAGTACTAATTTCCATTTTTAAAATAAGAACCTTTTCTCTGTGTACACTTTCCTAAGTCTTATTCAAGCTAATTTTCTTCTGTAAAGATAGAGCAACAAACTCTTTGCAGACATACAATATGCCTTTTGCAGACAGAGGACTGAAGGAATCAGAATTTCCTCAAAAGATCCCTTTTTACATTAAAATACATTGCATGTTGACTGTGTCACTGTACTTCCCATGTATTAACTCATTTAATGTTCAAAATAACACCATGATGTAGCATAATTATTTTTTTCCCATTTGTACAAATGGAGTAACTAGAGAACAAGAAGGTTGAATAAATTGCTCAAGCTCACACAGATAATATGTGTCAGAGATTCACATTCAGCTAATCTGACATCAAAGCTTGTTTAACCACTAAACTGTATACTGCCTTAGGCATATTAATTGGTGCTAGGCTTCTTCAAGAAGGTTTTTGTCTCGAGACAAAATTAGGAGGTTGGGTTAACATATACACACTACTATACATAAAATAGATAACCAACAAGGACTTATTGCATAGCACAGGGAACTCTACTCAGTATCTTGTAATAACCTATCATGGAAGAGAATATATAAAAATATATATGTATATTCAGTTTTATAGATATATGTATATATATATATATATATATGTCTATCTATCTATCTATCTAGATAGATAGATAGATAGATAGATAGATATCTGAGTCACTTAGCTGTACACCTGAGACTAACACAACATTGTAAGTCAACTATACTTCAATTTAAAAAATAATTTATAAATAATGAAAAAGAAGGTCTTTGTCACCTTTTCTTGGAGTGAGTAGGGTGCCTTCATACAAACTGGTTTCATTAAAGTTTAATGTATTTTTCTTCCCCCTGCATGAACGCATACAGTCATCACATGCCTAGAGACCACACTTTCAAATTCACTGGGAAAACTTTTGTTGCTACCCAAAGATTCCTTTCCAATCTTCATGCTAATATTTCCATCTGGCCTTAGTGCCTTAACTTATGGTTTTGAAATATGCACAAGTATGCACTTCCAAACTAATATCTTTCCCTGTTATATCTCTCAACCACAATGTCTGGCCCGTAGTAAGTAATTAGTAATTAGCCTTCATATGAAAGGAGTGTTTGTGAAGAGATCTTCATAGAGGAAAGGAACTATGACCAATGATTTTTTTTTTTTTTTTTTTTTGCCGTACGCGGACCTCTCACTGTTGTGGCCTCTCCTGTTGCGGAGCACAGGCTCTGGACGCGCAGGCTCAGCGGCCATGGCTCATGGGCCCAGTCACTCCGCGGCATGTGGGATCCTCCCGGACCGGGGCACGAACCCGTGTCCCCTGCATCGGCAGGCGGACTCTCAACCACTGCGCCACCAGGGAAGCCCGATCAATGATTTTTTGAGGTTAATGGGGAGAAGACTAACCTCAACTTCAACACAACGGGTGCAGTGAAAATATTTTAAAATGTGTATATTTATACTATTTCTAAAATTGTATATTTTAAAAGCTTAGTGTTAATAAAATTAATTTTTAAATAAATGGATTCTAAGTCTTATATTTTATATTATGTACCATACATCTCTGTGTTGACAATACTTCTCCTGTTCCTCTTTGCATAGAGATTTTTGTTGATGACACTGACCTGTGGAATGTCTTCAACCCTTTATGTCTAGTTCAATGTTCCAGGCTTTATACATATTGCAACAAACAAGAAAACCTCATTTTTGCAAGTTAAAATTATCATAATCGTGAAATCACTTAAGGACTGAAATTCAAATTCTATGTCTTCAGAAGGAAGGAGGCTGTCACCCAAATATAGCTATCTCCTAAAAACAAAAACAAAATCACCACTTCCTTTTGTTCAGGTCTTCTAAATTTCCTCAGCTCTCTTGGCTGGGCAGTACCTGCATCCCTTAGTCCTCAATTATTGATTAAAAAAATAGTCCCACAAAGTGGATGTTTCTGATAATCAGACGGAGTTTACACAGACACACCCACACACACACACATTCACAAGGAACCTTGGGGAATTGTTTTTATTTTGTGGAAAATACACTTAATTATAATGTAGTTTGCCAAGTGCCATGTCCAATCATTCTCAAAGAAATCTTTTAGCTGCTGCTGGAAAGTGGGTTTGCTTATATAGTTGCTCTTTTATTGCTACTAGCAACAAACCCAATTTATCTTCTCAGTACATAACTACTGTCCCAATACTTGAAATTTCTTATGAAAGAGACAGCCTGATGCCTTGTATACTTGTGAGTGTGTGTGTGTGTGTGTGTGTGTGTGTGTGTGTGTGTGTGTGACCTACTTTAATTTTTAGGGAAATCAACAAATACTTAAAACATCCAACCAATTTTTTCTATCCAGCTTCTCCCTCTAAAAAATAAAAGTCAGCTGTGGCTGCTTTAATTCTACAAAGTTCTATTTTACTTAAAGTCCATAATTGAATGAACAAATGTATTTCTAGAAAAAGTTAATTTGTTTTCTGGAATATTTGTGCAATATAGTAGACTGAAATATTGTTCTTTTGCTGTATGCATACATATCTATGAGAGAAAATATTTCATTAGCTTAGCTGTTTATGTCTCATATAGGACTTTTTTCTTTAAACCGCACAGAGGGACTGGACCTACACTGACCACATGCCATGTCTAAGTAACTGTGGGTGTCTTGATTATATGACCTATACTAATGGTTCCCACAACCATAAGGATTACCTAAAACATTTATTTCCTCCAGATTTCCAGATTCTTCTAACTTAGCAAATCAAGACTTAGGTAAATAGACATCTTTAAGACGGTAATTCTGATTGTCTTCTAAAATAACAGAAGTGGATCCTTATAGATCTTTGGTATATACAAAGTCCACTTTCTTTGGTAAATAACAACCTGAAATGCAAAATTTTTGACTGTGTATATATTTCTTTAAAGGAGATCATGTCTATATTTTTTTCCAAATTTTCCAAAGGTGTTCTGACCCAAAATATTTAAAATCAAGTCTTATTAGTGAGTAGGCACCTGTGAGCGCAGACATTATATATTATTGATATTCTTTACCATTGTATATCTTGGGCCTGAGTGCCTGGTAAATAGTTTTTGAAGGAAATAAGAAGAAAGAAAGGGAGGGATGGGGAAAGGAAGAAGGTAGGGAAGAGGGTGGGAGGCAGATGGAGGAAGACGTGCTGTTTCTGTTGTGGTTGTTCCTTTCCTAGGTGATTTACAGATAGACACCATGGGGCGGCTACTACAGGTCCAGGGCAGACAAGACAAGGACTGCAGTTTGAGCTCTCCAGGAAGCAGACCCTGGGTCAGAGTTGGGTGTGCAATTCTTGTTAATGGGAAGTAACACCAATGAAGGGAAGAGGACGGAATGGTTAGATCTGACAAAGACTCTATTAGCCCAACAGGAAGCTTCAGAGCAAGGCTTGCTTATTGCAAGAGTGCCATCTTGGGTACAAGATGGGCCTTTGGACCACTACTTTTTCAGTCACTGACTGGCAGCCACTCTAAGAAGAGTGTTACCTTAGCTTGAAAGCTGAGGCTGACCACGAGGATGCTAAGAGTTGGAGGCCATTGGGTAACCACACTCATAGAAGCCGGCGTATCCTTTCTTGAAGGGGGATCTGGAAGGTACATCTCTTTGTCCTCTACACTAAGCTAAGAAGTAGTTTCCTTCACCCCAGAAAGCAGCCTAAGAAGGATCAACTTCTCTCTCCCCAGTTGCCAGCACCAAATAATAAAGGAAAATAATTATTTCCGTGGAAAGAAAGACTCCAGCGGAGGAGTCTATGCAGTCATCAGTCTCTGCACTGCATTTCTTTATGTCTCCTCCTTATTTTTTAGGGACTGCCACAACAAATGCATTTATGATGATTTAACATTAGAAATGTAATATTAATCAAAACTTAAGAAAACAGCTAAGTATCTAGTTCATGTAAAAGAACAAGAAAGTAAGGCATTCAAATGGATATCATTTTGTGAGCCTAAAATGATTTAACATCTTTGTTTCTCCTTTTGCCTCCCTTTTTGTGAGTTTCCATGGGGATCTTTGTACAGAAACTGACTACAGCTGAATCTATATGTGCTCTAAAAGAATCAGTTTCAGTTAAAGACTTGCTGCATCTGCTCCCTGTGGATCATGAAAAAAAAAAAATCAACATGAATCTATTGAATAATTAATATGTACCCAAGATTATGCAAAATCTCCTTGAGAAATTCAAAAGCCAAGGAAACTCTTATGTGTGTTCCCTCATGACAATGAGAAATGAAGCTAGACACATGTTCATTAAGATGACAGATATGAATATCATAGTTTATCTTTTCCATAATCCTATTCACACACTCTTTACCACCACATCAACTGAAATGGTTTTCTCCAATTTGGAGAAAGTGTTAGCCTTTGAGTGGGTTAAACTAGAAGTTCAAAAAATGGCATCATAGATAGGCAACAAGTAAGTCATTCAGTATCTCAATTAGCCAAAGACTATAAATTGAGAATCTACAATTTGCCAGTCATTATGATAGGAGTCCAGGGCCTAGAAATTAACAGTATAGACAAAGTCTCTCCTTTAGTTAACTCATATGTGACCAAAATTTTGATAATAATGATTTCTAAGAATTATAAACCAATTAATAATCCCCGGTGCCTCTAATCTCAGTGTCCTTGCCCCCAGAGTGAGTTACAGCCAACCTCCACCTCCCCAGGAGACCCTCAGAATTACCAGGACTAAGAATTAAAGGAAGTAAGAAATATTATTAGAAGTAAATAAGGTAAAGCCAGGGAGCTACTAGAGTCTAGGCTGTTCAAACAAAGGCACTTTGCACAGATATAATTTAAAGCGAGATCTGAGAAACAGTCAGGTGAAAATTTGGTGGGAGAATATTCTAAAGAGAAGACAACTAGAAAGAAAAATAAAAGTTTCTGAAATGCAAGAAAGGTTAGTCTGTTCTAGAAATATGCTGTCCACTAGAAATGTAATGCAAGACACTTAAAAAATTTTAAATTCTCTAGAAGCCACATTAAAAAAGTAAAAATAAAGTATTTAAATTATATTAATATTTAAGTTCACTTTAGTTTACCTAATATATCCAAACTAATAGCTTTTATAAATGTTATCAATAAAATTAATATTATTTACGTTAATTTTTTAACTGTTTTTGAAATGTGGTATTTTATACTTTCAGAACAAATGAATCTAGATTAGAATATATAAATATGCTGATCATATTTTATTTACTTATTATTATTTTTATTTATTTATTTTTGTGTGTGTGGTACACGGGCCTCTCACTGTTGTGGCCTCTTCCATTGCAAAGCATAGGCTCCGGACGTGCAGGCTCAGTGGCCATGGCTCACGGGCCCAGCTGCTCCGCAGCATGTGGGATCTTCCCGGACCGGGGCACGAACCCACGTCCCCTGCATCGGCAGGCAGACTCTCAACCACTGTGCCACCAGGGAAGCCTGGCGATCATATTTTAAAGGATCAATTGTCACTTGTGCTATTAGCTGTCATATGGGGCAATGCAGCTCTAGAGTGACCACTGTCTCTGAAGGTGTCTAAGGAAGAGAATGGATCAAGCTGAATTTGGAGAGAGAGATAATATTCAGATGAAATAATGCCTTCTAGACAGTAACAGGAAATTTGGACCGTATTTCAACTACAGTGGGAGTCACTGGAGAGTTTTCAGCAGATTGAGATGATGTGATCACTGCCTGTTCTAGTCCATCTGGGCAATTATATCAAAACACCACAGAGTGGGTGGCTTATGAACAACAGAAATTTATTCCCACAATCTGAGTCTGGAAGCCCACGATCATGGTGCCAGTGTGGTCAGGTGAGGGCTGTCTTCCCAGACACAGACCTCTCATTGTATCCTCACGTGAGAGAAGAGGGTAGGGAGCACAGTGGGATCACTTGTTAGAAAAGCACTTCCCATTGGGCAGGCTCCACCCTCATGACCTAGCGACCTCCCAAAAGCCCCACCTACTACCATCACCTTTGAAGTTTAACATGTTAACATGAATTTTGGAAGGACACAGACATTCAGACCACAGCACTGCTTTACAGAAAATCCCTCTGTGTGTTGTGTAGAGAATGGGCTGCAGAGGAGGCAAGAGTAGATGCAGGTAAACCAAGCAGAAGGTTGTCACATCTATGGGATACACATGGTGGCCTGGGCAGGGTGTGGCAGTAGACCTAAGCGGAGAAAACATAGATATATATTTTGGAGGTAAACTCAGTGAGACTGAATTCTATCAGAGGCATCAGATGTGCAGTATATCAGATTTTTTTTTAACATCTTTATTGGAGTATAATTGCTTTACAATTGTGTGTTAGTTTCTGCTTTATAACAAAGTGAATCAGTTATATGTATACATATATCCCTATATCCCCTCCCTCTTGTGTCTCCCTCCCACCCTCCCTATCCCACATCAGATTACTAGAAGTTAATAATCAAGTAGTACTACCAATAGAAATAACAATTTAAATATTAATCTCACCTGACTGCACTCATGGACCTACACTCATGTTCTACACTCATGGGCCACCCCTTCTTTAGGCTTAAAAGTGATGTTATCCCATGATGCCTAAATCAAACAACTCTAACATCTACATTACCAGGCCTATAGTGTGGACAATGTTCTGAAATTCAAGGTAAGTATGAAGAGTTAAGAATGACTTGCTTTTGCTTGTTTGTTTGTTTTGTTTTGTATTTTGCTCAGGCCAGCAAGTGGCTGGTAGTAAATGTTAACTGAAATGGAAAAAACTTGAGGTTTCAGAGGATTAAAAATAAACATTCCATTTGGTTATGTAAAATTTGAGGGGATGAATATAATGAGTACACAATTTGTTGACTAAGTGGGGAGTTCTAATTTTGGAGGTGGAGGCATCAGCATATAGACACTAGGTAAAGTTAAGAGACAAATGAGAACACCTAGAAACAGGAAGGGAAATGAGAGAATGGGAGGGATAACAACTATGAGAAAAGGATGAAAATTGTTTAGGAACATGAAAGCACTTTTCAAAGAGTAATGGTGGCAGAGAACCTAGGTGGACGGCTGTGTAGAGGGATGGGAGGTGAAGAAAAAGAGACAAGTACAAGTCACCTTTCTAGGGAGTGTATAAATAGGAACAGAGAAATGAGGAGGCAACTGGAGGAGAGGTGAGAGATCAAGGGAGAGAATTTTTTTTTTAATTTGTTCATTTTTTAAAGTTGAAAGCATTAAGGTCTATTTTTATGCAAGTGGGTAATCCCTTATCCAAGCACTGATGATTCAAGACAGAAAGCTGTTAATTTCATGAGGCAAATCTAAGAAGAATCCCAGACTAAATTGGGTTAATTAACTTACCCAAGATCACAAAGTCCCTAGCAAATCCAAGAGGCAAACCCAGACATTCCTGATGCCAAGGTCCAGGACTGCAAATGAATGTTATACTGCCTCTCAGGGAGAAAAATATAATTTTGGAAAACAAATCTTTAGACACAGGTGGTAAGTAAGAGGTGCTTGTTAGTCTAGATATGAAGTGATAAGAACCCAAACTAAGACTGGAATTCTGAAGAAAAGAAGGAAAGGAATGATGGAAAAGACATTAACAACCAAACAAGATCTCAAAAAATGCAAAGCTGGGCCTCATTAAAATGTGAATGAGGACTCTAGGGGAAGATGGCAGAAAAGTAAGACTCGGAGATCACCTTCCTCCCCACAGATACACCAGAAATACATCTACACGTGGAACAACTCCTGCAGAAAACCCACTGAACGCTGGCAGAAGACCTCAGACCTCCCAAAAGGCAAGAAACTCCACACTTACCTGGGTAGGGCAAACAAAAAAAACCCTAAAAACAGAGACAGAGGGATAGGGACGGGACCGGCACCAGTGGGAGGGAGCTGGGAAGCAGGAAAGGTTTCCACACACTGAGAAGCCCCTTCGCTGGCGGAGACGGCGGGTGGCGGAGGGGGGAAGCTTCGGGGCCGCGGAGGAGAACGCAGCCGCAGGGGCGCGGAGGGCAAAGCGGGGAGATCCCCGCACGGAGGACCGGCGCCGACCGGCACTCAGCAGCCCGAGAGGCTCGTCTGCTCCCCCGCCGGGGCGGGCGGGGCTGGGAGCTGAGGCTCGGGCTTCGGTCGGAGCACAGGGAGAGCACTGGGGTTGGCGTCGTGAACACAGCCTGCAGGGGGCTAGTGCACCACGGCTGGCCGGCAGGGAGTCCGGGAAAAAGTCTGGACCTGCCGAGGAGGCAAGAGACTTTTTCTTCCCTCCTCTTTGTTTCCTGGTGCGCGAGGAGAGGGGATTGGGAGCGCTGCTTAAAGGAGCTCCAGAGACGGGCGCGAGCCGCGGCTACCCGCGCGGACCCCAGAGACGGGCCTGAGACGCTAGGGCTGCTG
>RJWK010014396.1:0-37733 GCA_004363435.1 Platanista minor | reverse complement strand
ATTTGCATATAAGTTTTTGTGTGAACATATGTCTTCAGTTCTCTTGAGTATGTACCTAGAAATAGAATTGCTAGATCGGGGGAAGATGGTGGAAGAGTAAGATGCGGAGATCACCTTCCTCACCACAGATACACCAGAAATACATCTACACGTGGAACAACTCCTAGAGAACACATACTGAACACTGGCAGAAGACCTCAGACCTCCAAAAAGGCAAGAAACCCCGCACATACCTGGGTAGGGCTAACAAAAAAAGAAAGAAACAGACACAGAAGGATAGGGACGAGACCGGCACCAGTGGGAGGGAGCTGTGAAGGAGGAAAGGTTTCCACACACTAGAAACCCCTTCACGGGCAGAGACTGTGGGTGGCAGAGGGGGTAAGCTCTGGAGCCGCAGAGGAGAGCACAGCAACAGGGTCGCGGAGGGCAAAGCTCAGAGATTCCCGCACAGAGGATTGGTGCTGACTGGCACTCACCAGCCTGAGAGACTTGTCTGCTCCCACACCAGGGTGGGCAGGGCTGGGAGCTGAGGCTTGGGCTTCGGTTGGAGCACAGGGAGAGGACTGGGGTTGGCGGCGTGAACACAGCCTGCAGGGTGTTAGTGCACCACAGCTAGCCAGGAGGGAGTCCGGGGAAAAGTCTGGACCTGCCGAAGAGGCAAGAGACTTTTCCTTCCCTCTTTGTTGCCTGGCGCGTGAGGAGAGGGGATTAAGAGCGCTGCTTAAAGGAGCTCCAGAGATGGGCGCGAGCCGCGGCTAACAACGAGGACCCCAGAGACAGGCCTAAGACACTAAGGCTGCTGCTGCTGCCACCAAGAAGCCAGTGTGCGAGCACAGGTCACTCTCCACACCTCCCGTCCGGGGAGCCCGCGCAGACCGCCACTGCCAGGGTCCTGGGATCCAGGGACAACTTCCCCGGGAGAACACACAGCGTGCCTCAGGCTGCTGCAAGCTCCCGCCAGCCTCTGCTGCCGCAGGCTTGCCCCGCACTCAGTACCCCTCCCTCCCCACCGGCCTGAGTGAGCCAGAGCCCACGAGTCAGCTGCACATTTAACCCCCGTCCTTTCTGAGTGAAGAACAGACGCGCTCCAGTGACCAACACACAGAGGTGGGACCAAATCCAAAGCTGAGCCCCAGGAGCTGTGCAAACAAAGAAGATAAAGAGAAATCTCTCCCAGCAGCCTCAGGAGCAGCAGATTAAATCTCCACAATCAACTTGATGTACCCTGCATCTGTGGAATACATGAATAGACAATGAATCATCCCAAATTGAGGAGGTGGACTTTGAGAGCAAGATTTATTAAATTTTTCCCCTTTTCCTCTTTTTGTGAGTGTGTATGTATATTCTTCTGTGTGAGGTTTTGTCTGTATAGCTTTGCTTTCACCATTTGTCCTAGGGTTCTATATGTCCGGTTTTGTTTTTTGTTTGTTTTGTTTTGTTTTTTATTTAATCTTTAAAAAAATTTTCTACCTTAATAATTATTTTTTAATAATCCTATTTTGTTTTATCTTACATTATTGTTTTTTATCCTCTTTCTTTCTTCCTTTCTTTCCTCCTTTCTTCCCTCCTTTACTCCTTCCTTCCATCCTTCCTTTCTTTCTTCCTTCCATCCTTCCTTCCTCTGTCCCTCCCTCCCGTCCTTCCCTCCTTCCTTCCTTCCTTCCTTCTTTCCTTGCTCCATCCTTTCTTCCTTCCTTCTTCCTTCCCTCCCTCCTTTCCTTCCTTCCCTCTTTCCTTTCTTTCTTTCCTTCTTCCTTTCTTTCTTCCTTTCTATCTACTTTCTCTCCCTTTTATTCTGAGCCATGTGGGTGAAAGGGCTTTGGTGCTGGAGCCAGGAGTCCATGCTGTGCCTCTTAGGTGGGAGAGCCAACTTCAGGACACTGGTCTACAAGAGACCTCCCAACCCCACATAATGTAATATGGGGAAAATCTCCCAGAGATCTCCATCTCAAAACCAGCACCCAGGTTCACTCAATGACCAGCAAGCTACAGTGCTGGACACCCCATGCCAAACAACTAGAAAGACAGGAGCACAACCCCACCCATTAGCAGAGAGGCTGCCTAAAATCATAATAAGTCCACAGACACCCCAAAACACACCACCAGACGTGGACCTGCCGAACAAAAAGACAAGATACAGACTCATCCACCAGAACACAGGCACTAGTCCCCTCCACCAGGAAGCCTACACAACCCACTGAACCAACTTTAGCCACTGGGGAAAGACACCAAAAACAACGGGAACTACAAACCTGAAGTCTGAGAAAAGGAGGCCCCAAACACAGTAAGATAAGCAAAATGAGAACACAGAAAAACACTCAACAGATGAAGGAGCAAGATAAAAACCCACCAAACCTAACAAATGAAGAGGAAAGAGGCAGTCTATCTGAAAAAAAATTCAGAATAATGATAGTAAAGATGATCCAAAACCTTGGAAATAGAATTAACAAGGACCTAGAAGAACTAAAGATGAAACAAGCAACAATGAGCAACAAAATAAATGAAATTAAAAATACTCTACATGGGATCAATAGCAGAATAACTGAGGCAGAAGAACGGATAAGTGACCTAGAAGATAAAATAGTGGAAATAACTACTGCAGAGCCGAATAAAGAAAAAAGAATGAAAAGAACTGAAGACAGTCTCAGAGACCTCTGGGACAACATTAAACGCACCAACATTCGAATTATAGGTGTTCCAGAAGAAGAAGAGAAAAAGAAAGGGACTGAGAAAATATCTGAAGAGATTATAGTTGAAAACTTCCCTAATATGGGAAAGGAAATAGTTAATCAAGTCCAGGAAGCACAGAGAGTCCCATACAGGATAAATCAAAGGAAAAACACGACAAGACACATACTAATCAAACTATCAAATATTACATACAAAGAAAACATATTAAAAATAGCAAGGGAAAAACAACAAATAACACACGAGGGAATCCCTGTAAGGTTAACAGCTGATCTTTCAGCAGAAATTCTTCAAGCCAGAAGGGACTGGCAGGACATATTTAAAGTGATGAAAGAGAAAAACCTGCAACCAAGATTACTCTCTGCAGCAAGGATCTCATTCAGATTTGATGGAGAAATTAAAACCTTTACAGACAAGCAAAAGCTGAGAGAGTTCAGCACCACCAAACCAGCTTTACAAGAAATGCTAAAGGAACTTCTCTAGGCAAGAAACACAAGAGAAGGAAAAGACCTACAATAACAAACCCAAATCAATTAAGAAAATGGGATTAGGAACATACATATTGATAATCACCTTAAATGTAAATGGACTAAATGCTCCCACCAAAAGACACAGACTGGCTGAATGGATAAAAAAACAAGACCCATATATATGCTTTCTACAAGAGACCCACTTCAGACCTAGAGACACATACAGACTAAAAGTAAGGTGATGGAAAAAGATATTCCATGCAGATGAAAACCAAAAGAAAGTGGAAGTAGCAATTCTCATATCAGACAAAATAGGCTTTAAAATAAAGACTAAGAGAGCTTCCCTGGTGGCGCAGTGGTTGAGAGTCCGCCTGCTGATGCAGGGGACACGGGTTCGTGCCCCAATTCAGGAAGATGCCACATGCCGCGGAGTAGCTGGGTCCATGAGCCATGGCCGCTGATCCTGAGTGGCAACGGGAGAGTCCACAACAGCGAGAGGCCCACTTTACACAAATAAATAAATAAATAAATAAAAATAAAGACTATGAGAAGAGACAAAGAAGGACGCTACATAATGGTCAAGGGGTCGATCCAAGAAGAAGATATAACAATTGTAAATATTTACGCACCCAACACAGGAGCACCTCAATACATAAGGCAAATGCTAACAGCCATAAAAGAGGAAATCGGCAGTAACACATTCATAGTAGGCGACTTTAACACCCCACTTTCAACAATGGACAGAACATCCAGAATGAAAATAAATAAGGAAACACAAGCTGTAAATGATACATTAAACAAGATGGACTTGATTGATATTTATAAGACATTCCATCCAAAAGCAACAGAAAACATGTTTTTCTCAAGTGCTCATGGAACATTCTCCAGGATAGATCATATCCTGGGTCACAAATCAAGCCTTGGTAAATTAAAAAAAATTGAAATTGTTTGAAGTATCTTTTCTGACCACAATGCTATGAGACTAGATATCAATTACAGGAAAAGGTCTGTAAAAATTACAAACACATGGAGGCTAAACAATACACTACTTAATAACGCAGTGGTCACTGAAGAAATCAAAGAGGAAATCAAAAAATACCTAGAAAGAAATGACAATGCAGACACGACGACCCAAAACCTATGGGATGCAGCAAAAGCAGTTCTAAGAGGGAAGTTTATAGCAATACAATTCTACCTTAAGAAACAGGAAATATCTCTAATAAACAACCTAACCTTGCACCTAAAGCAATTAGAGAAAGAAGAACAAAAAAAACCCCATAGTTAGAAGAAGGAAAGAAATCATAAAAATCAGATCAGAAATAAATAAAAAAGAAGTGAAGGAAATGATAGCAAAGATCAATACAACTAAAAGCTGGTTCTTTGAGATGATAAACAAAATTGATAAACTGTTAGCCAGACTCATCAAGAAAAAAAGGGAGAAGACTCCAATCAATGGAATTAGAAATGAAAAAGCAGAGGTAACACCTGACACTGCAGAAATACAAAAGTTCATGAGAAATTACTGCAAGCAACTCCATGCCAATAAAAAGAACAACCTGGAAGTGATGGACAAGTTCTTAGAAATGCACCACCTGCCAAGACTGAATCAGGAAGAAACAGATAATATGAACAGACCAATCACAATCACTGAAATTGAAACTGTGATTAAAAATCTTCCAACAAACAAAAACCCAGGAACAGATGGCTTCACAGGCGAATTCTATCAAACATTTAGAGAAGAGTTAACACCTATCCTTCTCAAGTTCTTCCAAAATATAGCAGAGGGAGGAACACTCCCAATTTCATTCTATGAGGCCACCATCACCCTGATAACCAAAACCAGACAAGGATGTCACAAAGAAAGTAAACTACAGGCCAGTATCACTTATGAACATAGATGCAGAAATCCTCAACCAAATACTAGCAAACAGAATCCAACAGCACATAAAAAGGATCATACACCATGATCAAGTGGGGTTTATTCTAGGAATGTAAGGATTCTTCAATATATGCAAATCAATCAACGTGATACACCATAATAAGAAACTGAAGGAAAAAAACCATATGATCATCTCAGTAGATGCAGAGAAAGCTTTCAACAAAATTCAACGTCCTCAATAAGTGGTGCTGGGAAAACTGGACAGGTACATGTAAAATTATGAGACTAGAACACTCCCTAACACCATACACAAAAATAAGCTAAAAATGAATTCAAGATCTAAATGTAAGGCCAGAAACTATCAAACTCTTAGAGGAAAACATAGGCAGAACACTCTATGACATAAATCGCAGCAAGATTCTTTCTGACCCATCTCCTAGAGAAATGGAAATAAAAACAAAACTAAACAAATGGGACCTAATGAAACCTCAAAGCTTTTGCACAGCAAAGGAATCCATAAACAAGACCAAAAGACAACCCTCAGAATGGGAGAAAATATTTGCAAATGAAACAACTCACAAAGGATTAATCTCCAGAATTTAAAAGCAGCTCATGCAGCTGAATAACAAGAAAACAAATAACCCAGTCCAAAAATGGACAGAAGACCTAAATAGACATTTCTCCAAAGAAGATATACAGACTGCAAACAAACACATGAAAGGATGCTGAACATCATTAATCATTAGAGAAATGCAAATCAAAACTACAATGAGATATCATCTCACACCAGTCAGAATGGCCCTCATCAACAAATCTAGAAACAATAAATGCTGGAGAGGGTGTGGAGAAAAGGGAACACTCTTGCACTGCTGGTGGGAATGTGAATTGGTACAACTACTATGGAGAACAGTATTTAGGTTCTTTGAAAAAGTACAAATAGAACTACCATATGACCTAGCAATCCCACTAGTGGGCATATACCGTGAGAAAACCATAATTCTAAAAGAGTCATGTACCAAAATGTTCATTGCAGCTCTTTTTACAATAGCCAGGAGATGGAAACAACCTAAGTGTCCATCATCGGATGAAGGGATAAAGAAGATGTGGCACATATATACAATGGAATATTACTCAGCCATAAAAAGAAACGAAATGGAGTTATGTGTAGTGAACTGGATGGACCTAGAGTCTGTCATACAGAGTGAAGTAAGTCAGAAAGAGAAAGACAAATACTGTATGCTAACACATATATATGGAATCTAAGAAAAAATGAAATGTCGTTAAGAGCCTAGAGGCAAGACGGGAATAAAGACACAGACCTACTAGAGAATGGACTTGAGCATATGGGGAGGGGGAGCAGTAAGCTTTGATAAAGTGAGAGAGTGGCATGGACATATGTACACTACCAAACGTAAAATAGGTAGCTAGTGGGAAGCAACCGCATAGCACAGGGAGATCAGCTTGGTGCTTTGTGATAACCTGGATGGGTGGGATAGGGATGGTGGGAGGGAGGGAGACGCAAGAGGGAGGAGATATGAGAACATATGTGTATGTATAATTGATTCACTTTGTTATAAAGCAGAAACTAACGCACCCTTGTAAAGCAATTATACTCCAATAAAGATGTAAAAAAAATGATTTTGTGCATCCACTGAGATGATCATATGATTTTTCTTTTTCTTTTTGTTTATATGGTGTATCACATTGATTTACAAATTTCAAAACATTCTTGCATCCCTGGAATGAATTCCACTTAATCATGGTGTATAATCCTTCTAGTGTAAAGTTGAATTCATTTTGTAATATTTTGTAGAGGATTTTTGCGTCTATGTTCATCAGGGATTTGGGCAA
Organism: Platanista minor; assembly: GCA_004363435.1. Lineage (NCBI taxonomy): Eukaryota > Metazoa > Chordata > Mammalia > Artiodactyla > Platanistidae > Platanista > Platanista minor. The sequence continues at coordinate 30,845 of RJWK010014396.1, read as the reverse complement.
GTAATTTGTGTGTGGATGTGGGTGCTCACAGGCACACATGTGTGTTTGTGTGGTATCTTTGTTTGGTTTTGCTATCAGGATAATGCTGGCCTCATAAAATGAGTTTGGATGTGATCCTTCCTCTTTATTTTAATTTTTTTATTTTTGCATTATGTGGGCCTCTCAGTGTTGTGGCCTCTCCCGTTGCAGAGCACAAGCTCCGTACGTGCAGGCTCAGCAGCCATGGCTCACGGGCCTAGCCACTCCGTGACATGTGGGATCTTCCCGGACCTGGGCATGAACATGTGTCCCCTGCATCAGCAGGCGGACTCTCAACCACTGCGCCACGAGGGAAGCCCCTTGCTCTTTAATTTTTTGGAATAATTTGAGAAGGATAGGTATTAACTCTTCTTTAAATGTTTGGTAGGGATCACCTGTGAAGCTATCTGGATTTGGAGTTGTTTTTTGGGAGTTTTAAAAATTACTGAATCAATTTTGTTACTAGTAATCAGTCTTTTCCGATTCTCTATTTCTTTATGATTCTGTCTTGAAAGGTTGTATGTTTCTAGAAATTTATCTATTTCTTCTAGGTTGTCTAATTTGTTGGCATATAATTGATCATAGTATTCTCATATGATTCTTTGTATTTCTGTGATGTCAGTTGTATTTTCTCTTCTTTTATTTATGATTTTATTTATTTGGGCCTTCTTTTTTTTTTCTTGATCACTCTGGTTAAAGGTTTGTCTATTTTGTTTATTTTTTCAAAAAAAACAGCTTTTAGTTTTATTGATGTTTTCTATTTAAAAAATCTCTATTTCATTTATTTCTGCTTGATCTTTATTTTTTTCTTCCTTCTGCTGAATTTGGGCTTTGTTCTTATTTTTCTAATTCCTTTAGCTGGTATGTTAGGTTGTTTATTTGAGAATTTATTGCTTGTATCATTATGAACGTCACTCTTACACTTCTTTTTTGCTTCATCCCATAGATTTTTTACAGTTGTGTTTCCATTTTTATTTGTTTCAAGGTATTTTTAAAATTTCATCTTTGATTTTTCCATTGGCCCATTGGTTCTTTTTTTATAAATTAATTTTTATTGGAGTATAGTTGCTTTAAAATGTTGAGTTAGTTTCTACTGTACAGAAAAATGAGTCAGCTATACATATATATCTGCTCTTTTTTGGATTTCCTTTCCAGTTATGTCACCACTGTACATTAAGTAGAGTTCCCTGTTCTATACAGTATGTTCTCATTAGTTGTCAATTCTATACATAATATCAGTAGTGTATATGTGTCAATCCCAATCTCTTAATTCCTCCCACACCCCTTTCCACCTTGGTACCCATACATTTGCTCTCTACGTCTGTGTCTCTATTTCTACTTTGCTAAGAGGATCATCTATACCATTTTTCTGGATTCCACATATATGCATTAATATACAATATTTTTTTTTCTCTTTCTGAATTACTTCACTCTGAACACTCTCTAGGTCCATCCACGTCTCTATAAATAACCAAATTTTGTTCCTTTTTATGGCTGAGTAATATTCCATTGTATAGATGTACCACATCTTCTTTACTGATTCCTCTGTTGATGGACATTTAGGTTGCTTCCATGTCCTGGCTATTGTAAATAGAGTTGCAGTGAACTTTGGCATGCACGTGTCTTTTTGAATTATGGTTTACTCTGTGTATATGCCCAGTAGTGGGATTGCTGTGTCATATGGTAGTTCTATTTTTAGTTTTTTAGGAACCTCCATACTGTTTTCCATTGTGGCTCTATCAATCTACATTCCCATCAATAGTGCATGAGGGTTCACATTTCTCCACACCCTCTCCAACATTTATTGTTTGTAGACTTTTTGATAATGGCTGTTCTGACCAGTGGGAGGTGGCACCTCATTGTAGTTTTGATTTGTATTTCTCTAATAATGAGTGATGTTGAGCATATTTTCATGTGTTTTATGGCCATCTGCATGTTTTCTTTGGAGAAATGTCTATTTGGTCATCTGCCCATTTTTTGATAGGGTTGTATGTTTTTTTGATATTGAGCTGCATGAGCCACTGGTACATTTTGGAGATTAATCCTTTGTCAGTTGCTTCATTTGCAACTATTTTCTCCCATTCTGAGGCTTGTCTTTTTGTCTTGTTTATGGTTTTTCTTTGCTGTGCAAAAGCTCTTAAGTTTAATTAGGTTGCATTTGTTTATTATTTTTATTTTCATTACTCTAGGAAGTAGGTCAAAAAAGATCTTGCTGCAATTTATGTCATAAAGTGTTCTGCCAATGTTGTCCTCTAAGAGTTTAATTCTGTCTGGTCTTGCATCTAGGTCTTTAATCCATTTTGTTTTCACTTTTGTGTGTGGTGTTATGCAGTGTTCTAATTTCATTCTTTTACATGTAACTGTCCAGAGTTCCCAGCACCACTTATTAAAGAGACTGTCTGTTCTCTATTTTATATTCTTGACTCCTTTGTCAAAGATTAGTAGGTGTGTGTATTTATCCCTGGGCTTTCTATCCTATTACATTGATCTATATTTGTGATTTTGTGCTAGCACTGTACTGCCTTGATTACTGTAGCTTTGTAATATAGTCTGAAGGCAGGTAGCCTGGTTCCTCCAGCTCCATTTTACATTCTCAAGATTGCTTTGTCTATTCGGGTTCTTTTGTGTTACCATACAAAATGTAATTTTTTTTTGCTCTAGTTCTGTGAAAAATTCCATTGGTAATTTCATAGGGATTGCATTGAATCTGTAGATTGCTTTGGGTAGTATAGTCATTTTCACAGTATTGATTCTTCCAGTTCAAGAACATGATATATCTCTCAGTCTGTTTGTACTGTCTTGCATTTCTTTCATCAGTATCTTATAGTTTTCTGTATACAGGTCTTTTGCCTCCTTACGTGGATTTATTCCTAGATATTTTATATTTTTTGTTGCAGTGGTAAATGGGATTATTTCCTTAATTCCTCTTTGTAATCGTTCATCGTTAATGTATAGGAATGCAAGAGATTTCTGTGTATTAAGTTGTATCCTGTGAATTTAATAAATTCATTGATTAACTCTAGTAGCTTTCTGGTGGCATCTTTAGGATTCTCTATGTATAGTATCATATCATCTGCAAACAGTGACAGTTTTACATCATTTTTTCCAATTTGGTTTCCTTTTATTTCTTTTCCTTTTCTGTTTGCCATGGATAGAACTTCCAAAACTATGTTGAATAATAGTGATGAGAATGGACACCCTTGTCTTCTTCCTGATCTTAGAGGAAGTGCTTTCAGTCTTTCACTTATAGGAATGATGTGTGCTATGGGCTCTTCATATATGGCCTTTATTATGTTGAGGTATGTTCCCTCTGGGCTCACTTTCTGGAGAGTTTTTATCATAAATTGGTGCTGAATTTTGTCAAAATCTTTTTCTCCATCTATTGAGGTGATCATATGGTTTTTATTTGTCAGTTTGTTAATATGATGTATCACATTGATTGATTTGCATATATTGAAGAATCCTTGCATCCCTGGGATAAATCCCACTTGATCATGGTGTATGACCCTTATAATATGTTGTTGGATTTGGTTTGGTAGTATTTTGTTAAGGATTTTTCCGTCTATGTTCATCAGTGATATTGGCCTGTAATTTTCTCTTTTTGTTATATCCTTGTCTGGTTTTGGTATCAGGGTGATGGTGGACTCATAGAATGAATTGGGGGTGTTCTTTCCACTGCAGATTTTTCAAATAGTTTGAAAAGGATCTGTGTTAGCTCTTCTCTAAATGGTTGATTGAATTCTCCTATGAAGGCTTCTGGTCCTGGACTTTTGTTTGTTTGAAGATTTTTAATAATAGTTTCAGTTTCATCATTTGTGATTGGCCTCTTCATATTTTCTATTTCTTCCTGGCTCAGCCTTGGGTGGCTGTACTTTTCTAAGACTGTCCATTTCTTCCAGGTTGTCCATTTTGCTGCCATATAATTGCTTGTAGTAGTCTCTTATGATCCTTTGCATTTCTGTGATGTCAATTGTAGCTTCTCCTTTTTCATTTCTAATTTTATTGATTTGAGTCCTCCCCATTTTTTTTCCTGATGAGTCTGTCTGGCTAAAGGTTTATCAGTTTCATTTATCATCTCAAAAAAACAGCTTTTAGTTTTGTTGATCTTTGCTATTGTTTTCTTCATTTCCATTTAATTTGTTTCTGCTCTAATATTAATGATTTCTTTCCTTCTACTAACTTTGGATTTTGTTTGTTCTTCTTTCTCTCATTGCTTTAGGTGTAAGGTTAGGTTGTTTATTTGAGATTTTTCTTGTTTCTTGAGGTAGGATTGTATTTCTATAAACTTCCCTATTAGAACTGCTTTTGCTGCATCCTGTACATTTTAGGTCATCATGTATTCATTGTCATTTGTCTCTATGTATGTTTTCATTTCCTCTTTGATTTCATCAGTGATCTCTTGGTTATTTCATAGCATATTGTTTAGCCTCCATATGTTTGTATTTTTTACAGTTCTTTTTTCCTGTAATTGCTTTATAATCTCATAGCATTGTGGTAGGAAAAGATGCTTGATACAATTTTAATTTTCTTAAATTTACTGAGGCTTGATTTGTGACCCAGGATGTGATCTATCTTGGAGAATGGTCTGTGAGCACGTGAGAATAAAGTGTATTCTGCCACTTTTGGTTTGAATATCCTATAAATATCAATTACATCTATTTGGTCTCTTGTGTCATTTAAAGTTTGGGTTTCCTTATTCATTTTCTGTCTTGATGATCTGTCCATTGGTGTAAATGGGGTGTTAATGTCCCCCACTATTATTGTGTTACTGTCAATTTCTCCTTTATAAGTGTTAGCATTTGCTTCATGTATAGAGGTGTTCCTAGTTTGGGTGCATAAATATTTACAATGGTTATATCTTCTTCTTGGCTTGATCCCATGATCATTATGTAGTGTCCTTCCTTGTCTCTTGTAATAGTCTTTATTTTAAAGTCTATCTTGTCTGATATGTGTATTGCTTCTCCAGCTTTCTTTTGATTCCCATTTGCATGGAATATCTTTTTCCATCCGCTCACTCTCAGTCTGTATGTGTCCCTAGGTCTGAAGTGGGTTTCTTGTAGACAGCATATATATGGGTCTTGTTTTACTATCCATTCAACCAGTCTGTGTCTGTTGGTTGGAGCATTTAATCCAATTACATTTACAGTACTTATTGATTTGTATGTTCCTATTGTCATTTTCTTAATTGTGGCTTTATTTTTGTAGATCTTTTTATTCTTTTGTGTTTCCCTCCTGGAGAAGTTCTTTTAGCTCTTGGAGAGCTAAAGGAATTTCCTCTAGCAGTTGTTGTAAAGCTGGTATGATGGTGCTGAATTCTCTTAACTTTTGCTTTTCTGTATATCTTGTGATTTCTCTGTCGAATCTGAATGAAATCCTTGCTGGGTAGATTAATCTTGGTTGTAGGTTTTTCCCTTTCATCACTTTAAATATATTATGTAACTTTCTTCTGCCCTGCAGAAGTTCTGCTGAAAGCTGAGCTGATAACCTTATGGGGATTCCCTTGTATGTATGTTGTTTGTTGCTTTTCCCTTGCTGCTTTTAATGTTTATTCTTTGTATTTAATTTTTGTTAGTTTGATTAATATGTGTCTTGGTATGTTTCTCCTTAAGTTTATCCTGTATGGGACTCTCTGTTCTTCCTAGACTTGATTATTTCCTTTCCCATGTTAGGGAAGTTTTCAACTATAATCTATTCAAATATTTTCTCAGATCCTGTTTTACTCTTCTTCTTCTGGGACCCCGATAATTCGAATGTTGGTGCATTTAATGTTGTCCCAGAGGTCTCTGAGACTGTCCTCAATTCTTTTCATTCTCTTTTCTTTGTTCTGTGGGAGTGATTTCCACCATTCTATCTTCTAGCACACTTATCCATTGTTCTACCTCAGTTTTTCTGCTATTGATTCCTTCTATTTTATTTTTCATTTCAGTTATTGAGTTATTGTGCTGTTCACCACTGATTGTTTGTTCTTTAGTTCTTCTAGGTGCTTGTTAAACATTTCTTGTATCTTCTCAATCCGTACCTCCATTCTATTTCTGAGATCTTGGATCATCTTTCCTATCATTACCCTGAATACTTTTTCAGGTAGTTTGCATGTTTCTTCTTTATTTATTTGGTCTTATGGGAGTTTACCTTGCCCCTTCATTTGCAACATATTTCTCTGTCATCTCATTTTGTCTAAGCTACTGTATTTATTGTCTTCTTTCATCAGGCTGCAGGGTCATAGCTCTTCTTGCTTCTGGTGTCTGCCCCTTGGTGGGTGAGTAGGGTTCAGGGGCTTGTTTAGGCTTCTTGGTGGGAGGGATTTTTACCTGTGCTCTGGTGGGTGGTGCTGAGTCTTTTCTCTCTGAAGGCCAGGTCCACGTCAGGTGGAGCGTTTTGGGGTGTCTGTGAGCTTAATACCACTTCATGCAACCTGTCCGCTGATGCGTGGGGCTGTGTTCCTGTCTTGCTGGTTGTTTGGCATTAGTTGTCCAACACTGGAACCTTCAAGCAGCTGTGTGGGGTCTTGGTGATGATATGGATACCTCTGGGAGCATGCACACTTATTTTATTCCCTGTGCCCGTGAATTCTTTGGTGGTCCACTCTCCTGTATTCAGTGCTCCCACCACAGAGGCCCAGGCCTGATCCCGGGCTATACAACCAACAGCCCATAAGCTGCACAGTGTGGCCAGAGAAAAAAGAAGAAAAAAAAAAAATTAAAAAAAAAAGAAAACAAACAGACAAATAAAACCCAAGACAAATAGCAAAAACAGGGAGGACCTTCAAGATGGTGGAGGGTTAAGACGTGGAGATTACCTTCCTCCCCACAAATAAATCAAAAATACATCTACATGTGGAACAACTCCTACAGAACACCTACTGAAAGCTGGCAGAAGGTCTTAGACTTCCAAAAAGGCAAGAAAATCCCCACGTACCTGGGCAGGGCAAAAGAAAAAAGAAATAAAGAGAGAAAAAAGAATAGGGATGGGACCTGAACATGTGGGAAAGAGCTGTGAAAGAGGAAATGTTTCCACACACTAGGGAGCCCCTTCAGTGGCAGGGATGAAGAGTGGCCAGGGGGGGAAGCTTTGGAACCATGGAGGAGAGTGCAGTAACAGGGGTGCAGAGGGCAAAGCAGGAAGATTCCCTCACAGAGGGTCAGTGCTAACTAGCACTCATGAACCTGAGATGCTTATCTGCTGACCAACCGTCGCAGGTGGGGACTGGGAACTGAGGTTCGAGTTTTGCAGGTCAAACCCCAGGGAGAGGACTAGGGTTAGCTGCATGAATATGGCCTGAAGGGGGCTAGTGTGCTATAGCTAGCCAGGAGGGAGTCCAGGAAAAAGTTTGGACCTGCTGGAGGGGCAAGAGACCATTGTTTAGGGGTGAGTGAGGAGAGAGCATTCCCACTCTGTGTGCCCACAGAAGGCAGAGTACCACCTAAGCAAGCTCCAGAGATGGGTGCAAGCCATGGCTAACATCTAGGACTGCAGAGATGGGCATGGACAGCTAACACCACTGCCACTGCCACCAAGAATCCTGTGTGAAAGCACAGGTCACTACCCACACCACCCTGGTAACCTGTGCAGCATTCCACTGCCAGGGTCCTGTGATCCAGGGACAACTTCCCCTGGGAGAACACACTGCGTGCCTCAGGTTGTGACGATGTTATGCTGGCTTCTACCACCACAGGTTCTCCCTGCATTCCAATTATAACTACCATAACCCTCCCTCAACACAGCCTGAGTGAGCAGTAGAGCCCTAATCAGCTGCTGATTTAACCCTTCTTGTCTGGGAGGGAAATAGTTGCCTGAGGGCTGCCTAAACGCAGAGGCAGGGCCAAAGTCAAAGCTGAACCCCAGGAGCTGTGCGAACAATGAAAAGAAAGGGGAATTACTCCGTGCAGCCTGAGGACAAGCAGATTAAATCCCCACAATCAACTTGAAAAACGCTGCATTTGAACAATACCTGAATAGACAAAGAATGTTCCCAAAATTGAGGCGGTTGACTTTGGGAGCAACTTTAGTCTTTGGGTTTGCGTTCTGCATCTGATTGGTTTCTGTTTTTACATTTATCACAGTTTAGATTTTACTGCTTGTTATAATTTGTGGATTTGTTTATTGGTTTGGTTGCTCTCTTTCTTTTTTTATAATTTAATTTTACTTTTTTTTTTTTGTGTGGTACACGGGCCTCTCACTGTTGTGGCCTCTCCCATTGTGGAGCACAGGCTCTGGATGCACAGGCTCAGTGGCCATGGCTCACAGGCCCAGCCACTCCACGGCATGTGAGATCTTCCCAGACTGGGGCAAAAACCTGAGTCCCCTGCATCAGCAGGCGGACTTTCAACCACTGTGCCACCAGGGAAGCCCTAATTTTACTTTTAAAATTTATTATGTTTTAAATATATTTTTATTTTTTTACCTTTATTCTCTTTTTGTGAGTGTGTATGTGTATGTCTCTTTGTGTGATCTTCTCTGTTTAGGTTTGCTTTTACCATTTATCCTAGGGTTCTGTCTGTTAGTTTTTTTTTTTCTAGTTGTTTGGTCTTTTTCTCTTTATGAGTGTGTGTATATTTCTTTTCTTATCTTTATTGGAGTATAATTGCTTAACAATGGTGTGTTAGTTTCTGCTTTATAACAAAGTGAATGAGCTATACATAAACATATATCCGCATATCTCCTCCCTCTTGCATCTCTGACCCACACTCCCAATCCCATCTCTCTAGGTGGTCACAAAGCACTGAGCTGATCTCCCTGTGCTATTCAGCTGCTTCCCACTAGCTATCTATTTTACATTCGGTAGTATATATAAGTCCATGCCACTCTCTCACTTCGTCCCATCTTACACTTCCCCATCCCCATGTAATCAAGTTCATTCTCTACGTCTGCGTCTTTATTCCTGTCCTGCCCTTAGGTTCTTCATAACCACTTTTTTTTGTTTGTTTTTTAGACTCCATATATATGTGTTAGCATACGGTATTTGTCTTTCTGTTTCTGACTTACTTCACCCTGTATGACAGACTCTAGGTCCATACACCTCACTACAAAAAACTCAATTTCGTTTCTTTTTATGGCTGAGATATATTCCACTGTATATATGTGCCACATCTTGTTTTTCCATTCATCTGTCAATGGACACTTAGGTTGCTTCCATATCCTGGTTATTGTAAATAGAGCTGCAATGAACATTGTGGTACATGACTCTTTCGAATTATGGATTTCTTGGTGTATATGCTCAGTAGATGAATTGCTGGGTCATATGGTAGTTCTATTTTTAGTTTTTTAAGGAATCTCCCTACTGTTCTCCATAGTGGCTGTATCAATTTACATTCCCACCAACAGTGCAAGAGGGTTCCCGTTTCTCCACACCCTCTTCAGCATTTATTGTTTGCAGATTTATTGATGATGGCCGTTCTGACTAGTGTAAGGTAACACCTCATTATAATTTTGATCTGCATTTCTCTAATGATTAGTGATGTTGAGCATCCTTTCATGTGTTTGTTGGCAATCTGTATGTCTTCTTTGGAGAAATGTCTATTTAGGTCTTCTGCCCATTTTTGGATTGGGTTGTTTGTTTTTTTGATATTGAGCTGCATGAGCTGCTTGTAAATTTTGGAGATTAATCCTTTGTCAGCTGCTTCATATGCAAATATTTTCTCCCATTCAGAGGGCTGTCTTTTCATCTTCTTTATGGTTTCCTTTGCTGTGCAGAAGCTTTTAAGTTTCATTAGGTCCAATTTGTTTATTTTTGTTTTTATTCCCATTTCTCTAGGAGGTGTATGAAAAAGGATCTTGCTGAGATTTGTGTCATAGAGTGTTCTGCCTATGTTTTCCTCTAAGAGTTTTGTAGTTTATCACCTTACATTTATGTGTTTAATGCATTTTGACTTTATTTTTCTGTATGGTGTTAGGGAGTGTACTATTTTCATTCTTTTACATGTAGCTATCCAGTTGTCCAAGCACAACTTATTAAAGAGGATGTCATTTCTCCACTGTATATTCTCCCCTCTTTTATCAAAGATAAGTGACCATATGTATATGGGTTTATCTCTGGGATTTCTTTTTTTTAATGTTTTTTTTTCCATCTTTATTGGAGTATATTTGCTTTACAATGGTATGTTAGTTTCTGATTTATAACAAAGTGAATCAGTTATACATATACATATGTTCCCATATATCCTCCCTCTTGCGTCTGGGATTTCTATTCTGTTCCATTGCTCTTTATATCTGCTTTTGTGTCAGAACCATACTGTATTGATTACTGTAGATTCGTTGTATCGTCTGAAGTCAGGGAGCCTGATTCTTCCAGCTCCATTTTTCTTTCTCAAGATTGCTTCAGCTCTTCTGTGTCTTCTGTGTTTCCATAGAAATTGTGAAAATTTTTGTTCTACCTCTGTGAAAACTGTAATTGGTAGTTTGATACGGATTGTGTTGAATCTGTAGAGTGTTTTGGGTGGTATGGTCATTTTCACAATGTTGATTTTTCCAATGCCAGAACATGGTATATCTCTCCATCGGTTTGTATCATCTTTAATTTCATTCATCAGTGTCTTGTAGTTTTCTGTATACAGATCTGTTGTCTTCTTAGGTAGTTTTATTCCTAGGTATTTTATTCTTTGTGTTGACATGGTAAATGGGAGTGTTTTCTTAATTTCTCTTTCAGATTTTTCATCATTAGAGTATAGGAATGTAAGATATTTCTGTGTATTAATTTTGTATCCTGATACTTTACCAAATTCACTGTTTAGCTCTACTGGTTTTCTGGTAGCATCTTTAGGACTCTCTCTATATAGTATCATGTCATCTGCAAACAGTGACAGCTTTACTTCCTTTCCAATTTGGATTCTTTTATTTCTTTTTCTTCTCTGGTGGCTGTGGCTAAAACTTCCAAAACTATGCTGAATAATAGTGGTAAGAGTAGGCAACCTTGTCTTATTCCTATTCTTAGTGGAAATGGTTTCACTTTTTCACCATTAAGAATGATGCTGGCTGTGGGTTTGGCATACATGGTCTTTATTATGTTGAGGTAAGTTCCCAGTATGACTACTTTATGGAGGATTTTTATCATAAATGGATGTTGAATTTTGTCGAAAACTTTTTTTGCATCTATTGGGATGATCATATGGTTTTTGTCCTTCAATTTGTTTCAAGTGCTGTATAACATTGATTGAGTTGTGTATACTGAAGAATCCTTTTATTCCTGGGATAAACCCCACTTGATCATGGTGTACGATCCTTTTAATGTGCTGTTGGATCCTGTTTGCTAGTATTTTGTTGACGATTTTTGCATCTATGTTCATCAGTGATACTGGCCTGTAGTTTTCTTTCTTTGTGACATCTTTGTCTGGTTTTGGCATCAGGGTGATGGTGGACTCGTAAAATGAATTTGGGAGTGTTCCTCCCTCTGCTATATTTTGCAAGAGTTTGAGAAGGATATGTGTTAGCTTTTCTCTAAATGTTTGATAGAATTTGCCTGTGAAGCCATCTGGTTCTGGGCTTTTGTTTGCTGCAAGATTTTTAATCAAAGTATCAATTTCAGTGCTTGTGATTGGTCTCTTTATATTTTCTATTTCTTCTGATTCAGTCTCAGAATGTTGTGCTTTTTAAGAAATTGTCCATTTCTTCCAGCTTTTCCATTTTATTGGCATATGGTTGCTTGTTTTAATCTCTCATGATCCTTTGTATTTCTGCAGTGTCAGTTGTTACTTCTTTTTCATTTGTAAATCTGTTGATTTGAATCTTCTACCTTTTTTCTTGATGAGTCTGGGTAATGGTTTATTAATTTTGTTTATCTTCTCAAAGAACAAGCTTTTTGTTTTATTGATCTTAGCTATTGTTTCCTTCATTTCTTTCTCATGTATTTCTCATCTGATCTTTATGATTTCTTTCCTTCTGCTAACTTTGGGTTTTTCTTGTTCTACTTTCTCTAATTGCTTTAGGTGAAGGTTAGTTTGTTTATTTGAGATGTTTCTTGTTTCCTAAGGTAGGATTGTGTTGCTATAAACATGCCTCTTAGAATTTCTTTTCCTTCATCCCATAGGTTTTGGGCCATTGTGTTTTCATTGTCATTTGTTTCTAGGTATTTTTTGATTTCCTCTTTGATTTCTTCAGTGATCTCTTGGGTATTAAGTAGTGTATTGTTTAACCTCCATGTATTTGTATTTTTTGCAATTTTTTCCTGTAATTGATATCGAGTCTCATAGCATTGTGGTCAGCAAAGATACTGGATAAGATTTCAGTATTTTTAAAATTTACCAAGCCTTGTTTTGAGACCCAAGGTATGATCTGTCTTGCAGAATGTTCCATGAGCACTTGAGGAGAAAATGTATTCTGTTGTTTTTGGAAGGAATGTCCTATAAATATCACTTAATTCCATCATGTTTAATGTAACATTTAAAGCTTGTATTTCCTTATTTATTTTCATTATGAATGATCTGTCCATTGGTGAAAGTGGGGTGTTAAAATTCCCTACATTTATTGTGTTACTGTTCATTTCCCCTTTTTGGTTGTTAGCATTTGCCTTATGTATACAGGTGCTCCTATATTGGGTGCATGTATATTTACAATTGTTATATCTTCTTCTTGGATTGATCCCTTGATCATTATGTAGTGTCCTTCTTTGTCTTTTGAAATAGACTGTATTTTAAATTCTATTTTGTCTGATATGAGAATTGCTACACCTGGCTCCTTTTGATTTCCATTTGCATTGAATATCTTTTTCCGTCCCCTCAGTTTCAGTATGTATGTGTCCCTAGGTCAGAAGTGGGTATCCTATAGACAGCATATATACAGGTGTTGTTTTTATATCCATTCAACCAGTCTGTGTCCTTTTGTTGGAGCATTTCATCTATTTACATTTAAAGTAGTTATCAATATGATTGTTCCTATTACCGTTTTCTTAATTGTTTTGGGTTTGTTACTGTAGGTCTTTTCCTTTTCTTGCATTTCCTGCCTACAGAAGTTCCTTTAGCATTTGTTGTAAAGCTGGTTTGGTGTTGCTGAATTCTCTTAGCTTTTGCTTGTTTGTAAATATTTTCATTTCTCCATCGACTCTGAATGAGATCCTTGGTGGGCAGAGTAATCTTGGTTGTAGGTTTTTCCCTTTCATCACTTTAAATATGTCCTGCCACTCCCTTCTGGCTTGCAAAGTTGTTGCTGAAAGATCAGCTGTTAACCTTATGGGGATTCCCTTGTATGTTATTTGTTGTTTTTCCCTTGCTGCTTTTCTTATTTTTTCTTTGTATTTAATTTTTGATACTTTGATTAATATGTGTCTTGGCATGTTTCTTCTTGAATTTATCCTGTATGGGACTCTTTGTGCTTCCTGGACTTGATTAATTATTTCCTTCCCATATTAGGGAAGTTTTCAACTATAATCTCTTCCAATATTTTCTCAGTCCCTTTCTTTTCCTCTTCTTCCTCTGGGACCACTATAATTCACTAGTTGGTGCATTTCAAGTTGTCCCAGGGGTCTCTGACACTGTCCTCAATTCTTTTCATTCTTTTTTTCTTTATTCTGTTCTGCAGTATATAGTTCTACTATTTTATCTTCAATGTCACTTATCCATTCTTCTGCCTCAGTTATTCTGCTATTGATTCTTTCTAGTGAATTTTTAATTTCTTTTATTGTGTTTCTCATCCTTGTTTGTTTGGTCTTTATTTCTTCTAGGTTCTTATTAAACATTTCTTATATTTTCGCCATTCTATTTCCAAGATTACCCTGAATTCTTTTTCAGGTAGACTGACTATTTTCCCTTTATTTGTTTGGTCTGGTGTTTTTGTTGTTGTTGTTGTTGTTTTGTTTTTTGTGGTACCAGGGCCTCTCACTGTTGTGGCCTCTCCCATTGTGGAGCTCAGGCTCTGGACACGCAGTCTCAGCGGCCATGGCTCACAGGCCCAGCCGATCTGTGGCATGTGGGATCCTCCCGGACCAGGGTACACACCCGTTTTCCCTGCATTGGCAGGTGGACTCTCAACCACTGCACCACCAGGGAAGCTCAGTCTGGTGGGTTTTTACCTTGGTCCTTCATCTGCTGTGTGTTCCTCTGGCTTCTCCTTTTCCTTAACATACTGTGTTTGGGGTCTCCTTTTTGCTGGCTGCAGGTTTGTAGTTCCTGTTGTTTTTGGTGTCTGCCCCCAGTGGCTAAGGTTGCTTCAGTGTGTTATGTAGGCTTCCTGTTGGAGGGACCTGGTGCCTGTGTTCTGGTGGATGAGGCTGGATCTTGTCTTTCTCGTGGGTAGGACCACATCTGGTGTTGTGTTTTGGTGTCTCTGAACTTATTATGATTTTAGGTAGCTTCTCTGTGAATGGGTGGGGTTTTGTTCCTGCTTGCTAGTTGTTTGGCATAGGATGTCCAGCCCTGTAGCTTGCAGGTTATTGAGTGGAGTGGGGTCTTAGCGTTGAGATGGATATCTCTGGGAGAGCTTTCGCTGTTTGATATTATGTGGAGCTGGGAGGTCTCTGGTGGACCAGTGTCCTGAACTCGGCTGTCCCACCTCAGAGGCACAGGCCTGTTACCCGGGCAGACCACCAATACCCTGTCAGCCACATGGCTCAGAAGTAAAGTGAGAGAAAAAAAAGGAAAGAAAGAAAGAAAAGTAAAGAAAGAAAGAAAGGAGTAAAATAAAGTTATTAAAATAAAAAAAAATTAAAAAAGTAAGAAAGAAAAACCAAATGAAAAAACAAATCCACCAATGATAAGTGCTAAAGTATATTTAAAAAAAAAGAAAACTTCAGACAGAACCTAGGACAAATGGTAAAAGCAAAGCTATACAGACAAAATCACATGAAGAAGCATACACCTACACACTACCAAAAATAGAAAAAAGAAAATATATATATATTTTAAAAAAAGGAAGAGAGCAAACAAATCAATAAACCAGTCTACCAATGATGATAAATTCTAAATACTAAACTAAAATCAACACAAAGCCAGAAACAAATTACATGGAGAAAGCAAATCCCAAGTCTACAGTTGCTTCCAATGTCCACCACCTCAATTTTGGGATGATTCGTCATCTGTTCAGTTATTTCACAGATTCAGGGTACATCAAGGTGATTGTGGAGTTTTAATCTACTGATCCAAAGGCTGCTGGGGTAGATTTACCTTTCTCTTCTTTGATAGCACAGCTCCTGGGGTTTAGCTTTGGATTTGGCCCCAACTCTGCATGCAGGTCGCCTGAGTCATCTGTTCCCCACACAGATAGGACGGGGTTAAAATATTAGCTGATTAGGGTGTCTGGCTCAGTCAGGCCATGGGAGGGAGGGGTACGAAATTCGGTGCAAGTCTGTGGCATCAGAGGCTGGCATGATGATGCACGCTCTGTGGTCTTCTGGGGAAATTGTCCCTGGATCACGGGATTCTGGCAGTGGTGGGCTGCACAGGCTCCTGGAAGAGGAACTGTGGATAGTGACTTGTGCTTGCACACAGGCTTCTTGGTGGCTGCAGCAGCAGCCTTATCATTTCATGCCTATCTCTGGTGTCCACACTGATAGCCGTGGCATGTGCCCGACTCTGTAGCTGGTTTAGGTGGTGCTCTGAATCCTCTCTCCTCGCGTTCTCCAAAACAACAGTCCCTTGCATCTTTGGCAGTTCCATACTTTTCCCCGGACTCCCTCCTGGCCTACTGTGGCGCACCAGCCTTCTTCAGGCTGTATTCACGCAGCCAAGCCCAGTTCTCTCCCTGGGGTCTAACCTCCAAAGCGCGAGCCTCAGCTCCCAGCCCCCACCCACCCTGGCGGGTGATCAGACAAGCCTCTTAGGCTTGTGAGTGCAAGTTTCCAGGGATCCTTTGTGCGGGAATCTCTCCAATTTACCCTCTTCAGCCCTGTTGCTGAGCTCTCCTCCCTGGATCCAAAGTTCCCCTCCCCCCGCCCACTCCCATTCTCAGCCAGTGAAGGGGCTTCCTAGTGTGTGGAAACTTCCTCCTTCAAGCTCCTTCCCAGAAGTGCTGGTCCCGTCCGTATTCTTTTGTCTCCATTTTTTTCTTTTCCCCTACCCAGGTACGTAGAGTTTCTTGCATTTTGCAAAGTCTAAGGAATTCTGCCAGTGTTCAGTAGGTGTTCTGTAGGAGTTATTCCACATGGAACTTTATTTCTAATGTATTTGTGGGGAGGAAGGTGATTTCCACATCTTAATCTTCCACCATGTTGAAGCTATTCTGTGTGTGTATATTTCTTTGTGTGATTTTGTTTGTTTATTATTGCTATTACTATGTGATTTGGGGTTATATCTGTTTGTTTGTGTGTTTTTCTCCCTTTTCTTCTGAGCCGTATGGCTGGCAGGGTCTTTGCTCCAGCTGGCTGTCATGCCTGAACCTGCGAGGTGAGGAGCCGAGTCCAGGTCACTGGACCACCAGTAGCCTCCTGGCCGCATGTAATACCACACGGCGAGGGGATAGAAAAAGATATTCCATGCAAATGGAAATCAAAAGAAAGCTGGAGTAGCAATTCTCATATCAGACAAAATAGCCTTTAAAATAAAGACTATTAAATAGACAAAGAAGGACACTACATAATGATCAAGGGATCAATCCAAGAAGAAGATATAACCATTGTAAATATTTATGCACTCAACATAGGAGTACTTCAATACATAGGGCAAATGCTAACAGCCCAAAAGGGGAAATCAACAGTAACACAAAAATAGTGGAGCACTTTAACCCCACTTTCACCAATGGACAGATCATCAAAAATGATAATAAATAAGGAAACACAAGCTTTAAATGACACGTTAGACCAGATGGACTTAATTGATATTTATAGGACAATCCATACAAAAATTACAGAATACACTTTCTTGTCAAGTGCTCATGGAATATTCTCCAGAATAGATCATATCTTGGGTCACAAATCAAGCCTTGGTTAATTTAATAAAATTTGAATTTGTATCAGGTATGCTGACAGACCACAACGCTATGAGACTAGATATTAACTGCAAGAAAAAAACCTGTAAAAATTACAAACACATGGAGGCTAAAAATACACTACTAAATAACCAAGATCACTGAAGAAATCACAGAGGAAATCAACACATACCCAGAAATAAATGACAATGAAAACACGATGACCCAAAACCTGCGAGATGTAGCAAACCAGTTCTATAGGGAAGTTTATAGCAATAAAATCTCAGCTCAAGAAACAAGAAAAATCTCAAATAAACAGCCTAACCTTACACCTAAAGCAATTAGAGAAAGAAGAACAAAAATAAAAGAACAAAGTTTGCAGAAGGAAAGAAATCATAAGGATCAGGTCAGAAATAAAAAGAAATGAAGGGAAGAATAGCAAAAATCAGTAAATGTAAAGCTGATTCTTTGGGAAAAAAGAATTCATAAACCTATAGCCAGACTCATCACACACAGAAAAGAAGACTCAAATCAACAGAATTAGAAATGAAAATGAAGGAACAACTGACACTACAGAAATACAAAGGATCATGAGATTATTACAAGCAACTATATGCCAGTAAAATGAGAAACCTGGAAGAAATAGAAAAATTCTTAGAAAAGTAATACCTTCCAAGACTGAACCAGGAAAAATAGAAAATATGAACACACCAATCACAAGCACTGAAATTGAAACTGTGAGTAAAACTCTTCCAACAAACAAAAACCCAAGACCAGATGGCTTAACAGGTGATTCTATCGAATATTTAGAGAAGAGCTAACACGTATCCTTCTCAAACTCTTGTAAAATATAGGAGAGGGAGGAACCCTCCCAAACTCATTCTATGAGGCCACCATCACCATCACCCTGATACCAAAACCAGACAAAGATGTCACAAAAAAAGAAAACTATAGGTCAATATCACTGATAAACATAGATTCAGAAATCCTCAACACAATACTAGGAAACAGAATCCAACAACACATTAAGAGGATCACACAGCAGGATCAAGTGACATTTATCCCAGGAATGCAAGGATTCTTCAGTATAAGTAAATCAATCACTGTGATTCAGCATATTAACAAATTGAAAGATAAATCCATGTGATAATCTCAATAAATGTAGAAATAGCTTTTGACAATATTCAACACCCACTTATGATAAAAACTCTTCAGAATGTGGGCATAGAGAGAACCTCCTCAACATAATAAAGGCTATATATGACAAATCCGCAGCAAACAGCTTTCTCAGTGGTGAAAAACTGAAACCATTTCCCCGAAGATTAGGAACAAGACAAGTCTGCCCACTCTCACCACTATTATTCACCATAGTGTTTGAAGTTTTAGGCACCGCCATCAGAGAAGAAAAAAATCAAAATTGCAAAAGAAGAAGTAAAACTGTCACTGTTTTCAGATGACATGATACTATACCTAGAGAATATTAAGGATGCTACCAGAAAACTACTAGAACTAATCAATGAATTTGGTAAAGTAGCAGGATATGAAATTAATGTACAGAAGTCTCTTGCATTCCTATACAGTAACGGTAAAAAATCTGAAAGAGAAATTAAGAAAACACTCCAATTTACCACCGCAACAAAAGGAATAAAATACCTAGGAATAAACCTACCCGAGGAGACAAATGACCTACATGAAGAAAACTGTAATAAACTGATGAAAGCAATTAAAGATGATACAAACAGATGGAGAGATATACCATATTCTTGCATTGGAAGAATCAACATTGTGAAAATGACTGTACAACCTAAAGCAATCTACAGATTCAATGCAATCCCTATCAAACTACGAATGACATTTTTCACAGAACTAGGACCCAAAGTTTTACAATTTGTATGGAAACACAAAAGACCCCGAATAACCAAGGCAATCTTGAGAAAGAAAAATGGAGCTGGAGGAATCAGGCTCCCTGACTTCAGACTATACTACAAAGCTACAGTAATCAAGACAGTATGGTACTGGCTCAAAAAATAGAAATATAGATAAACGGAACAGGATAGAAAGCCCAGAGATAAACCCACACACATATGGTCACCTTATCTTTGATAAAGGAGGCAAGAATATGCAATGTAAAAAAGACAGCCTCTTCCTTTAGTGCCCCTGGGAAAACTGGAGAACTACATGTAATAGAATGAAATTAGAACACTTCCTAACACCATACACAAAAATAAAATGGGTTAAAGACCTAAATGTAAGTCCAGACACTATCAAACTCTTAGAGGAAAACATAGGCAGAACACTCTATGACATAAATCACAGCAAGAGACTCTGACCCACCCCACCTCCTAGAGAAATGGAAATAGAAACAAAAATAAACAAATTGGACCTAATGAAACTTAAAAGCTTTTGCACAGCAAAGGAAACCATGAACAAGACAAAAAGACAACCCTTAGAATGGGAGAAAATAGTTGCAATCAAAGCAAATGACAAATGGTTAATCTCTAAAATATACAAGCAGCTCATCCCACTCAATATCAATAAAATAACCCCCTCAAAAAATGAGCAGAAGACCTTAATAGACATTTCTCCAAAGAAGATAAACAGATTACCAACAAACACATGAAAGAATGCTCAACATCACTAATCATTAGAGAAATCCAAATCAAAACTACAATGAGGTATCACCTCATACCAGTCAGAATGGCCATCTTCAAAATATCCACAAACAATAAATGCTGGAGATGGTGTGGAGAAAAGGGAACCCTCTTGCACTGTTGGTGGGAATGTAAATTGATACAGTGACTATGGAGAACAGTATGGAGGTTCCTTAAAAAACTAAAATTAGAACTACCATACGACCAAGCAATCCCACTATGGGGCATATACCGTGAGAAAACCATAATTCAAAAAAAGTCATGTACCACAATGTTCACTGCAGCTCTATTTACAGTAGTCAGGACATGGAAGCAACCTAAGTGTTCTTAAACAGATGAATGGATAAAGAAGATGTGGCACATATATACAATGTAATATTACTCAGCCATGAAAATAAACGAAATTGAGTTATTTGCAGAGAGGTGGATGGACCTAGAGTCTGTCATACAGAGTGAAGTAAGTCAGAAAGAGAAAAACAAATACCATATGCTAACACATATATATGGATTTTAAAAAATGATTCTGATGAACCTAGGGGCAGGAGAGTAATAAAGACGCAGACACAGAGAATGGACTTGAGGACACAGGAAGTGGGAAGGGTAAGCTGGGACGAAGTGAGAGGGTAACCCTGACATATATATGCTACCAAATGTAAAATTGATAGCTCTTGGGAAGCCACCACATAGCACAGGGAGATCTGCTCTGTGATTTGTGACCACCTAGACTGGTGGAATAGGAAGTATCAGAGGGAGACGCAAGAGGGAGGGGATATGGGGATATACGTATGCGTATAGCAGATTCACTTTGTTATACAGTAGAAAATAATACAACATTGTAAGGCAATTATACTCCAATAAAGATGTTAAAAAAATAGCAAATGGCTTCCCTGGTGGAGCAGTGGTTGAGAGTCTGCCTGCCGATTCAGGGGACACGGGTTTGTGCCTCGGTCTAGGAAGATCCCACATGCCACCGAGTGGCTGGGCACGTGAGCCATGGCTGCTGAGCCTGCACGTCCAGAGCCTGTGCTCCACAACGGGAGAGGCCACAACAGTGAGAGGCACACGTACCACACACACACAAAAAAAAATAGCAAAAACTACCATGAACCTACAGCAGAGCAACAACAATGCAACACACACACACAAATAAAGAAAACATGAAAAAAAATACAAATAGAACAAAGAAACAAAGAATTAAAAAATGAGAACAGTCATTAAGGATTAGACTAACATAAACAAAAAATTAAAAATAAAACAAAAATATAGAGCAAACAATGAAATAAAACATAAAATATACACATAAAACAATCAAAAATAAAAATAAATAAAATAAAATACAAAGAACACAAGAAAAAAACTAACACAGCAAATAAGTAAATTAAAAATAGAAAAATAAATATATATCTTTAAAAGTTTTTAATTAAAATTAAAAAGAAAAGAAAAAATAATAAATGCAACACCACCAACAACTGAATAAAATGAAACAAACCAAAAAGAAAAATAGTAATAAGCCTATTTTCCTGGGCTCTCCTCTGTCAGTGTCCTTGTTCCCACAGTGAGCCAAAGCCAATCTCCACCTCCCCTGGAGGCCCTCCGATACCTATAGGTGGGTCTCTGGACCTGCTGTGGGCACTGTGGGGCCAGCTCACACTCTGACCTGGCACAACTCCCACGTTTATTGCCCCCATAGTCCACTCCTAGGAAGGCGAGACCAGTCTCTGTTGTGGGACCACTTGTCCATTCAGGTATTCCACAGATGCAGGATTTACCAAGCTGATCTCGGGGATTTAATCTGCAGCTTGTGCAGCTGCACAGAAAGATTTCTGTTTGTGTTCCTTAGTTGCACTGCCCCTGGGGGTTCCAGCAGTTATTTGCCCATCTGGCAGAAGTTCTAGTGTTAGTAAATGGATTTTCATTGCTGTACAGTCTAGGTGCTCTTTATTTTATTTTTATAATTTTTATTTTATGTTGGAGTATAGTTGATTAAGAATGTTGCATTAGTTTCAGGTATACAGCAAAGTGATTGAGTTATACATAAACATGTATCTATTCTTTTTCAAATTCTTTTCCCATTTAAGTTATTACAGAATATTGAGCAGAGTTCCCTGTGCTATACAGTAGGTCCTTGTTGGTTATCTATTTTAAATATAGCATTGTGTACATTTCAAACCCAAACTTCCAATCTATCCCTCTCCCCAACGCTTTCCCCTGGTAACCATAAGTTTGATTTCTAAGTCTGTGAGTCTGCTCTTTAACCTGCTGGGTTTTATGATTTTCCTGTTTCCCAAGGTAGGTGAGTCTATGCCTATGCCCCTCAGCAATATCTATTCCTACTGCAAATTGCTACTACAGAGGTGTGGTTCCCACATATACCATGTCTCCATCTTTACTACCCATTTCTATCTGGTCCTTTTATGTGCAATGGCTGTTCAATCAGCCCTCAAGAATTGCTCTCTATATAGGTGTAGATTTGGTGTGTCTATGGTAGGAGGTGAGCTAAGGGTCTTCCTATGTCTCTATCTTGGACGACTCTCCTCCCAAGATGTATAATTTAATACATATTTTTTGACACAGCTGTGTTGCCTAGATATGCTCCAGCATGAATGAGTTCTGCTTGCCATAACTCTTTTCTCCTCTGAAACCTTCCTAGCCAGGAAGACTCTTAGAGATGGTTTAGTTCTACTCTTCTCCACCCTCCATTTTATGGATAGGTCACCATAGGCCTAGAGAGGAATGGACTCATGCCTAGCACCAGCAAGTCGCCCTAGAGCCAGGCCAGGCATTCAGTTTAAGAGGGCTCTGATTGAAGGTTCTCTGAATACCTGAAGAATTTAGTTTGTCCTTTTTCTACTTGGCTGAAAACTTCTCAAAGAAGAAGGCTGACCTGTTATTCTTCTTCTGCCTGCTTCTACAGCTCTGGGTGAACCAGGAGGATGGGGTGGAGGAAGGGCCCAGTGACGTTCAGAATGGGCACCTGGACCCCAACTCAGACTGCCTTTGTCTGGGCCGGCCACTCCAAAACCGGGACCAGATGCGAGCCAACGTAATCAATGAGATCATGAGCACCGAGCGTCATTACATCAAGCACCTAAAGGACATTTGTGAGGTAGGCCCAGCTATGATGGTGCATGTGAGGGCACTCAGGGTGGGGTAGAGGGCACTTCCATGAAGAAATGACAACCTTCCTGGGCCGTACCTGTGAAAACCCCAAGATATTAGGAAATACAGCTTGACTGACCTCCTAGATTCTGTTCAGTGGGTGAGACTCCTCCCTTGGGGTTTCTCAGTCTCTCTGTTTATTTCTCCCCTTTTTGCTATCTACCTGTCTGTCTAACTTTCATATTCATATTCCCTCTCCCCCTCTCTCTCTCTCTGCCTCCCTCTGTCCCCTCTGCCAGAAACTCTATCCCTATCGTCTTGTTTTCTGATCCAGTTGTTGCCACCCCATATAAGGGCCTGACTTAATTACAGCAAAACACATTTCCTGCCAAGCCAGTGGTTTAAAAACTTGAATGTGCACCAAAGTCCCTGGGATAGCTTGTTAAACATGCAGATTCCAGCCCTCTTTGACCCCACCCCCCATGCAAAGTTGTGAATTCTCAGCCTGGGATAAAACACGGAAATCTCTATGTTTTGCAAGTATCCCTGGTAATAGTTGTCTTCCACTATGCCACTCTGCCCTCCAGGGACTGTGGTTCCACATTGTCTAACTCCATCCCTTCCATCTTTCTGACCTGCGTGAGGATAAGAACCTTTTTTTTCTCATACTGCCTTGAGTCCAGCAGAGACAAGTTGGCATTTTCAAAGGACATTTTACTAAACAGTATGAGAAAACCAATGAGAGATAGAGAAAATAATGTTTTTAGAAGGATTTCTCTCTCTCTCTCTCTCTCTCTCTCTCACACACACACACACACACACACACACACACACACACACACTCACACTCTATAGCATTATGCTTGACCCAGTGAAAAACTCTACCTTGAATATTTTTATCCCCTTTCTTCCAGATAAGAGAACAGGTCCTACTTTCTGTCCTCCAGCCCTACTGATTAGGTCCAGGGCCCACTCTGTAATCAATGGTATAGCTCTGACATTTTTCAAAGTTCTTGTTTCTTTAGAGCAGTGCTGCCTAATAGGACTTCCTGCAGTGATGAAAATGTTCTGTATCTGCAGTCTCCATTACAATAGCCACTGGGCAGATATCTGTGGCTATTGAGCACTTGAGATGTGGCTAGTATGACTGAGAAATGGAATTTTAAATTTTATTTCATTTTAATTTAAATAGCCACACGTGACTAATAGCAGCCACATCGGACAGTGCAGCTCTGAAAAGATCAAGACCAAGGACTTTGGGCCTTAACTTTCTTCACCTAAATTCATTTTTTCACCCCTTATAGGAAGGTTAAAGGTTATCTCCTCCCCCTTCCCCAAGGCAGTAAGGTAGGGTAGAAAGAACAAGGGCTCTGTGGACATGGAGTGTTGGCTTTCACATCTTAACTTAGTCACTAATTAACCCTGTGGCCTTGAAGGTGCCTCTTAACTCCTCTAACCTTTGATTTTATGATTTGTCCAGTAGGCTTCATTTTACCAACCTCTTAACTTTATTGAGGGACTGAAATAAATCTAATATTGTAAATATTTGGGAAAAGGTAGTTTTCCTTTCCTTCCTTCCCTTTTCATCTATTCCCCTATCCATGATTGTCTCTCTTTTATCTTTTTCTCTTCCTCCTACCTCCATACAAATGGTTGATATATTTTTTAATTACCCTCTCGGATGTGTTACGTGGCATTGGGCATCAAACCACTGATATGTCATTCATTCCGCAAACAGTTAGTGGAGTTCTGCTCCATGCTAGGCCTTGGACATAGCTCCTACCCTCAAACTGTTCTGCCCTAGACCAACAGCATCTGAATCACCTGGAAGCTGGTTAGAAACACAGAATCTTTAATTCTACTACAGACCTGAGTTCAAATCTACATTTTAAGAAGTTTCACATTTGATTTACAATACATATTAAAGTTTGAGGAGCACTGCTGTAAAGTGATAACTATCTTACACTATTTATAATAGCAGGACATGGAAGCAACCTAAATGTCCATCAGCAGAGGAATGGATAAAGAAGATGTGGTGCATATATAAATGGAATATTACTCAGCCATAAAAAAGAAATAATGCCATTCACAGCAACATGGATGGACCTAGAGATTGTCATACTGAGTGAAGTAAGTCAGACAGAGAAAGACAAACATCATATGATATCACTTGTATGTGGAATCTTAAAAAAGGCCACAAATGAACTTATCTACAAAACAGAAATAGAGTTACAGGTGTACAAAATACATTTATGATTACTGAAGGGTAAGGCAGGGGATGGATAAATTGGAAGATTGGGATTGACACATACCCACTACTAATAGAATATATAAGTAATAAGGACCTACTATATAGCACAGGGAACTCTACTCAATACTCTGTAATGGCCTATATGGGAAAAGAAGCTGAAAAAGTGGATATATGTATATGTATAACAGATTCACTTTGCTGTACACCTGAAACTAACACAACATTGTAAATCAACTATACCCCAATAAATATTTTTTAAAAAATGATAGCTATCTTATAATGTCATAGGGTCTATAATACAAGTTAGTACTGTCTGTTCTTTACCCAGCAGCCAAGGGATGATGTCAATACCTAAGTCATTCATATCACTCCTCTGCTTAAAACTTTCCAATGGCTCACCCTTCCTTCCTGAGTAAAAGCCAAAGTTCTCATTATTACTTACAAAACCCTATGTGATCAACCCCTCCTTACCTCTGTGACTTCATCTCTTGCTCTTTTCCCACATGCTTTCACTACTTTAGCCACAATGGACTAATTGCTTTTCCTTAAAAAGGCCTGACACACTCCCCCCTCATAGCCTTTCCACTGGCTTTCCCTTCTGCCTAAAGCACTCTTCCCTCAGATGTCTATGTGGCTCCGTTTCTTACCTCCTTCAAGGCTTCACTCAAATATCATCTCCTTGAGACCTTCTCTGACTATTTTATTTAAAATTGTAACCATGTACTATCTTGTTTTATTTTTCTCCATTGTTGCACTTACTGCTTTCTGACTTATTATATATTTTGCTTTTATGTTTTGTTTATTGCCCTTCTCCCCTACTAGAAAGTAAATTCCATGAGGGAAAGGGTTTTTTTTTATTGATTTACTGATACATCCTCAACATCTAGCACAGTGCTTGGCAGATGGTAGATGCTCAGTAAGTACTTTTGAAAGTTGGAATTAAATATAAGTGCTCACGTGCATGTCCTATTTTGGCAAAGTACGTTCTCATCTTATGCCATTTGATTTTCAGACAGGAAATAGGCTGTTATTGTTATTCCTGTTTTCTAGATCAACAGACTGATTATCTAAGAGGTAAAATTACTTTCCCAGAGTTCTCAGGCACTGGCCCAGTGGGAGTCTTAGTCTTAGAAGGATTTTGTTCCCAACTCCCAAACATCTTGGCTTCTTCCTACAGGGCATGGGCTCAGAACAGCAATGCAAGTATTTATCCTTCCAAAAGAGAGAATGCTATGACCCTGCTTTGAGGAATTGCCTAATCCAGCCAACTTAAGCAAAGCTTTTGTTGGTGATCTGCGAGTTCCATATCTCTTTATTATTCTTGATGCTGAAGCTAAGGGTTTAAATGAGAATGGGAAGTAGCTCTTTGTCCCATCCTTCAACCACAGATGTCAAAGGAACGTTTAGCTAGAGCAAAAGAAGGGTAGAAAAAGCTGTGTCTCGATGGGCCAGAAGACAGTATTTTAGCTCAGGTTGTGTCACCTAAACCAAAAGCTATGAGGAACAATATGATTTATAAGAAGAATATCAAAACCAGAATTGGGAGTCCCAGGTTCAGGTTCCACCTTAGTTACAAACTGACTGAGGAAAGTTACAAACTTTTCCATCCTGGACCTTGTTCCCCAACTCTAAAATTAGCAGGTTGGTAGAGTTGCTCTTTAAGTGTTGTCTGGCTCTTACTTTCTCTGATTCTGTGAGATCTAGGTATGCTGTCACTAGAGAATGCTGTGGTTGTGATCCATGTTACTTCTGCATATTTTGCCATTTCCTCCTTGATACCCATGGAGGCATGTCTTACTTAGGCATGAATGTGTTAACAAGGCATAATCTCCTCTTTGTGTAGGTTAAGGGAGATCACTTAATACTGCATTCAGTATAGAAAAAAGTCACTATCTATTAGAAAATATTTATTTATTTATTCATTCATTCATTTATTAATTACTCCTGGGAGCAGAAAGTACCTCACAAACATTTAAGTTACAATACTTTCATTTTACAAATGAGGAAGTAGGAAATAGAGTTATTTTTATCAAAGTTATTCAGTGAAGCCAGTAAAAGAAAATATATTTTTTAATGAAGTCTCTGAAAAGATGACATTCTTCTTTCTAAATCCAGACAGTGGGATAAAAGAATATTGGCTTAGTTCTAGGTCACCTTGACCAACGATTGGTGGTATTACCTCTTGTAATCTTAGAAATCATATTATGATTAGGGAGACTGAGACACAGGGCAAGCAAAGCTAAATATGCCTTATAAAGTTGCCTCATCTGTCTCTCTGAGGAAGATCATATCAGTCATCTGAGATCTGTGAAGTAAATTATGTCCTCAAATGCCTCCAGAAAAGCTGGAACTAGCTTTCCTCAGTCATTTGTATTAGTGTCTTATACCCTTCCCCATCAAGAAATTCTTCCTAGGTCTAATAGAGTTCATCATGCTATAGCTTAAAGACATTTACATTTGATATGTTTAAGCCTGGAGTTTTTAAACTTACTGTTTTTTTTCTTTCTGTTAATTGCCTATCCTGATGATTTCCAATGGTCTTTACATCTTGGTGTATACATAGAAAATAATACATTGTATAAAACAGTAATATTTGTATAGCATACTAAAGTAAAAGGATGAGGCAGCTCATTGGCCTGAAGTGACCAGCTCAGGGATTTCTGGCTGCTCTAGGCCCTACCTATCCATACCACCTGGACATTCAAGGCCCTGTTCCTATCCTTTGCCCATTTTCCCATAGTTTCTCATATTTTTCTTGCTGATTTATAGGAGTTCCTTGTATATTCCAGATATTAATCCCTTGTCAGTTTTCCAAGTTGCAAATAGTCTTCTTCCTGTCATCCTCTTAGTTTTTAATGGTTTTGTTTAATTTGAAAAAAAGACATCCTGGACAAAAGAAGAAAAGAAAACTAACAATTTAAGCATTCTGCTTCTAACTTACCTTTTGTCATCATTAGCATGAGAAGAGCTAGTCATTTTGCAGTTATTCAACATATATCTATTGAGCAGCAACTATATGCCAGGTACTATGTTAAACTCTAGAGATACAGCTGTGAACAGGACAACCATGGTCATCATTCCCTAATTTTATTAAAATTATTTTCAAGACGTTTATCAGGTCTCCTGTCAGATCTTAGGCTTCCAGGCAAAACAGTACATGATATCTGTAGAGAGTCAGAGCTGAATGGGGCCCTGGAAATCTTTTCTGATATGTGCATTTTAGAGATGGAAACACTGAGGTCCAGACTTGCAAGGGCCTTTCCCTAAAGGGTTTTTCAAACCCTAGGTGATCCAGAGGTTCTTTGATCCATCTTATTTCCCTACGGTCTTTGGAATCTTCCCTGGAGATCATGGGGTCAATTTGTATCCCATATTAAGACGCTAATTCTATTGGTTTGGGCAAAATGTTCGTTCGTTTTATCCATAAGATGGCTCTAGTAGCACTTAGTTATCTTTAACATCATTTAAAACAATTTTATTAGATTGTATGTGACAACTGTCATATCAGTGTGCATTTTAAAAAAGACATCAAAATTGGTGAATTTTTGTGTGGCCATTTTAACATTGAAGATGGAAGGAAAAAAGCAACATTTTTGGCATATTATGCTTTATTATTCCAAGAAAGGTAAAAACACAACTGAAACATACAAAAAAAAGATTTTTGCAGTATATGGAAAAGGTGCTGTGACTGATCGAACGTGTCAAAAATGGTTTGTGAAATTTTGTGCTGGAGATTTCTTGCTGGATGATGCTCCATGGTCAGGTGGACCAGTTGAAGTTCATAGCGATCAAATCGAGACACTAATTGAGAATA
The DNA here is from genome assembly GCA_004363435.1 of Platanista minor. Classification (NCBI taxonomy): domain Eukaryota; kingdom Metazoa; phylum Chordata; class Mammalia; order Artiodactyla; family Platanistidae; genus Platanista; species Platanista minor. The sequence goes on along the minus strand of RJWK010014396.1, from coordinate 2,188 downwards.
ATCAACGTTATACCATGTGGGAGATAGCCGACATACTCAAAATATACAAATCAAGCGTTGAAAATCATTTGCACTGGCTTGGTTATGTTAATCGCTTTGATGTTTGAGTTCCACATAAGTTAAGTGAAAAAAAAATACTTCTTGACCATATTTCTGCTTGTGATTCTCTACTTAAACGTAATGAAAACGTTCCATTTTTAAAACAAATTGTGACAGGCAATGAAAAGTGGATACTGTACAATAATGTGGAATGGAAGACATCGTGGGGCAAGTGAAATGAACCACCACCAACCACACCAAAGGCTGGTCTTCATCCAAAGAAGGTGATGTTGTGTATATGGTGGGATTAACAGGGAGTCCTCTATTATGAGCTCCTTCCAGAAAGCCAAACAATTAATTCCAACAAGTACTTCTCCTAGTTAGACCAACTGAAAGCAGCACTCGACAAAAAGCGTCCAGAATTAGTCAACAGAAAACGCATAATCTTCTATCAGGATAATGCAAGACCTCTTGTTTCTTTGAAGACCAGGCAAAACCTGTTACAGCTTGACTGGGAAGTTCTGATTCATCTGGAAAATTCATCAGACATTACAACTTTGGATTTCCATTTGTTTTGGTCTTTACAAAATTCTCTTGACGGATAAAATTTCAATTCCCTGGAAGACTGTAAGAGGCACCTGGAACAGTTCTTTGCTCAAAAAGATAAAAAGATTTGGGAAGATAGAATTATGAAGTTGCCTGAAAAATGGCAGGTGGTAGTGGAACAAAAGGGTGAATATGTTCAATAAAGTTATTGGGGAAAATGAAAAATGTGTCTTTTATTTTTACTTAAAAACCGAAGGCACATTTTGGCCAATCCAATAGCTCAATGCATTAGATCTTGACTTAAATAAACCCTTGTGGGTTTTGAAACAGAGTGAAATAAATACTCAACCCTCCTTGCCTATTACCATGGCAATCCCAGGGCTAATTCATGCCTTTTGTGATTGATTTGATAACGCCCACTGTAATGCCTTCACACTCATGCCCACTTTACTCCTAGGAGAGGTGAGGCTCTCAAAAACTACCTCTGTTCAATCAGTTCACACCCACTGCCATATCATCCTATTCTCTTTTACCATGCAGATGGAGTTAGAGGGCATTCAAAGCATGCTTAACAGTAAGATCTATAGACCCCTTATGCTCCCTCTGCCCTATGACAGGCCTTCAGAGGTCTTCTGAGTCTTCTCTTCTCCAGGACAAACAGCCATGGTTCCTTCTACCATTCTTCATGGTGTTGCTTTTCAGGGATCTCTATACCCTGCCTTCTTCCTACTGTCTCTGTATCCTTTACTCCATGTTCCTCTGAAAACAGGGCTCAGAATTGAATGCTGCTCCCCTGCAGTGGTGTGATTACCTTCCTATGACTTCTCTCATTTCACCCTCTCAATCTGTTTCTTCTTCATCCCTAACTTAAAATGACATTAGTTTTAAATTTTGGCAATCATAGTCCACTGCCAACTCATCTTAACTCATATGCCCTTGGGGGGAGACCTTCAGACGGTGGAGGAGTAACACATGGAGGTCACCTTCCTCCCCACAAATACATCAGAAATACAACTACATGTGGAACAACTCCTACAGAACACCTACTGAACGCTGGCGGAAGACCTCAGACTTCCCAAAAGGCAAGAAACTCCCCACGCACCTGGGTAGGGCAAAAGAAAACACAGAGACAAAAGAATGGGGACAGGACCTGCACCTGTTGGAGGGAGCTGTGAAGGAGGAACAGTTTCCACACACTAGGAAGCCCCTTCACTGGTGGAGACATGGGGTGCCAGGGGCTAAGTTTCGGAGCCACAGAGGAGAGCTCAGCAACAGGGGTGCAGAGGGCAAAGTGGAGAGATTCCTGAAAAGGGGATGGGTGCTGACCAGCACTCACCAGCCCAAGAGGCTTGTCTGCTCACCCGCTGGAGCTCTTGGGGGCTGGGAGCTGAGGCTTGGGCTTCGGAGGTCAGATCCCAGGGAGAGGACTGGGGTTGGCTGCATGAACACAGCCTGAAGGGGGCTAGTGTGGCACAGCTAGACTGATGGGAGTACAGGAAAAAGTCTGGAACTGCCTAAGAGGTAAGAGAATATTGTTTCGGGGAGCACGAGGAGAGGGGATTCAGAGCACTGCCTAAAATGAGCTCCAAAGATGGGCGCAAGC
>RJWK010014395.1:0-29147 GCA_004363435.1 Platanista minor | reverse complement strand
TACAGTGAAATATCACTACACACATAGCAGAATGGCTCCAATGAAAAATGATGAGAGCACAAATGCTGGCAGTGTGACACTCATACAATTCATGTGGGGATATCAAATGTTACAGCTATTCTGGAAAATCATTAGACAGTCTGTTAAAAAACTGAGTATACAACTATCATTTGACCCAGCAGTTGAACTTTTGGACCTTTAACGCAGGTAAATATTAGTTTAGATTGGCACAAAAGCTTGAACATGAATGTTTATACCTGCATTATTCATGATAGCCAAAAATCAGAAACAGTTCAGATATCCTGAACCGGGTCATGGTCAGAGAAACTGCAGTACATTATACCATGGTAATTTCATGTTAAGAAAACACAGGTCCCTGCTCCTATATTGCTCAGAGTCTTGAGAGGTGGGAAAACTAAAAAGTATCCAATAATTATTTTGAAGTTTCTAGTTTATTTATTAATGCCTCATGGAAAATAAAACAGGATAAGGGAATAAAGGGTAATGGTCTAAAATTAAGAAAAAAATTCCATGTATGATAGTATCAAAGGAATAAAATACTTATAAATAAAATCATGGTTAAGAATAAACTTAGCAAAAGAACAAAACTTGTACTTTGAAAACTACACAACATTGTTAAAACACAGTAAAGAAGACCTGGATAAACAGACCGACTTCCCATGTTCATGGATTAGAAGTATTCATATGTTAAAATGGCAGTACTCCCAAACTGATCTACAGGTTCAGTGCTGTCCCTCTTAACATCCCAGCTGACTTCTTTGCGGAAATTGACAAGCTGATTCTAAAATTCATATGGAAATACAAGAGATTCAGAATAGCCAAAGCAGTTTTTAAAAATGTGAACAAAATTGTCATATTCACACTCCTCCATTTCAGAACTTTCTACAAAGTTAACATTAATCAGAACAGTATGGAATTGGCATAAATTAAACCTTGAGAGTCCAGAAATAAAGCCTTAAATTTCTGGTTAACAGATTTTCAACAAGGGTGCCTAGAAAATTCAGTGGGATGGGGCTGTGTTTGGGTGGGTGCTTATTTTTTACCCAATACTGATTATGAGAGTCTTCATTTTGTTGTGTGCAGCTGTAATTCATTCATTTTGTGGTTACATAGTATGCCTTTTATCCATTCTACTGTTGGTAGCTATTTGGGTTGCTTCTAAGTTTTGCCCGTTAGGAATGATACCTCTGAGTCATACTTGACCATGTCTTTTGGCTCACATGTGCACACATTGCTGCTCCATGTGTACTGAGGAGTGGACTTGTTGGATTTTGGGGTGAGTGTGTATGTTGCACTTGAGTACTTACTGCAGATGATTTTGCAAAGTGATGTATCAAATTATACTCAGATCAACAGTGAGTAAGAGTTCCCATTCCTTCATGTTTGCCAAGACTTGGCATTGCCAACCTTTTAAATTTACCATTTCCAAATTGTACATAGTGGTTGTGGTTTTAATGTGCATTTCTGTAAAGACTAACAAAGTTGGACACCTTTTCATATGATTTTGGATATCTTTCTTATTTGGGAAAAGTCTGTGAGAATCTCTTGCTGTTTTTCTTCAGTTATCCTTTCTTAACAGTTTGCAGGACTTCAGGTATTCTGGATGGGAGTCCTTTATTAGTTTTATGTTGTGAATATCTTTTCCTTCCTAGTGTGCTTGTTGGAACAGAGATGCTTAATGAATTTATCATGCAAAGAAAAATTCTAATGAAGTCAACCTTATTAATCTTTTCATCTGTAATAAGTTTTTTTTTTTTTTTTTTTTTAAATTTGTGGTGGTAGGGGGAAGGAGTCTTGTTTAAGAAATCTCTTCCTACCAAAAAGTCATGAAAATATTCTTCTGTAGTATCTTTTAGGTTTTATTGTTTTGACTTTGACATTTTAAAATTTTTTATTTATTTTTATATTTTTGGCTGCGTTCTGTCTTTGTTGCGGTGAATGGGGGCTACTCTTCATCGCGGTGTGCGGCCTTCTCATTGCGGTGGCTTCTCTTGTTGCGGAGCACGGGCTCTAGGCGCCCAGGCTTCAGTAGTTGTGACACACCCGCTCATTAGTTGTGGCTCGCAGGCTCCATAGTTGTGGCGCACGGGCTTAGTGGCTCCGTGGCGTGTGGGATCTTCCCGGACCAGGGCTCGAACCCGTGTCCCCTGCATTGGCAGGCGGATTCTTAACCACCGCGCCACCAGGGGAGTCCCTGACTTTGACGTTTAGAAGTATAATTCGTTTGGAACAGATTTTCGTGTTTCGACTGAAGTAGAGGCCAGGTATGGTCTCTTCTCATCGCCCATGGGTGTCTCGTTTTCTCCGCACTGTTTATTGAAAAGATGTCTGCAGTGCCAACCTTCTCATAAATCTGGTGTCTGTGGATGTGTGGGTGGGCCGACTTCTGGGTTCTCTGCTTTTACATCAGTATAATCATCCATCTTAGTGGAATACCATCTTGTCTTAATGACTCGATTTTAATATTTAGTTTTGTTATATTGCACAGACAGCTCTCCATGTTGTTTCTCACACTTGTCTAGTCATTCTTGGCCTTTGCGGTTCCCTGTCAGTATTAGGGATATCTTGTCATTTCCCACCAGAAAGCACATTAAGATTTTGATGGGGTCTGTGTTGAATGTGTAGGTCAGTGTATGCGCACTTCACATCTTGGCAATACTGTATATTCTCATTTCAGAAGGTGGTGTTTTCTGTTTCCTTAGGCTTCATTTAATTTCTTTCAGTAATGTTTTACAGTTATTTTGTTTAGAAGGCTTGCCCATCTGTTATCAGTTTTATTCCAGTGCTGGTTTTTTCTTATTCCTGAAATGGGCATATTTAAAGAAATACTTACCTTCTTGCTGTTTGTTACTGGTATGTATGTTTTTGTTTTCTGTGTCATTAATTTTGCTCTTATATTTGTTTACGCCCTTGTACTTTCTTTGGGACTTACTGGCTGGGTTTTTTTTTCCTGCTTTCAAATGGATATTTAGTCCTTTGTATATTTTTAGCCTCCCTCTTCTGTTGTATGCAGTTTAATCATGTACATTTTCCTCTTATCGTTTTCCTGACTTTGGCTGTGTTCCACACATGATACGTTGATATGTTGAGTTTTTCGTACCATTTCATTAACAATATTTTCTAATTTCCATTGTGATTTCCCCCTTCACCTAAAGGTTCTTTATATCTTAACAATTGCCTAAAGAAATGTTAGAAATAAGTAGCTCTATTCTACGCTACAGCATATCTTCTTTCAGCTTTAACAACTTATGTTTGTTTTTGTTGCTTGCTGACGGACAAGTACTTCATTTCTTTACTGGTGTGTAGATAAATCTTAACTTAGGTCTTAAACAATGTAACTAATTCATGAAACTATGTGAAGTAGTCTTATTATAATCATATTTTTCTTTTAGTTCGTACAGCTTTCCCAACTAATTAATGCTAATTATTAGTAATACTAATTAATACTAATTATTATTCGTAATACTAATTAACACTAATATTAGTAATAGTGATTAAATAAATGTAGGAGTAGTGACCTTTGAGTTTTTCTCCTTTTCTGCTTTGTAAAAAGAATATCTCCTCAAATTCGTGGTGTTTTGTTTGCTCAGTTGTACATTTATTCTTTCATTCAACATTTGTTAAGTGTTTTCGTTTTCGATATGCTCTGTTTTGTGTTAGGTGTTGGAAGAACACTGTCCTCACTTTCCGGGTTATTTAGTCTGATAGGGAGGACATAATTTTTTTATAAGGCAGTAACTATTACATTGTACGTGTGAGTTGAGGTACAACAGACGCCACAGAAATGGTAATATTTAACATTTTTCAGGAAATGAAGTAGTTTTCAGGTCATCACTAAATGCCATTTACATGGTTCATTGATGGGGAAAACAAACTTAGAGGTCTAACTAAAATATGAGTTAAAACATTCATTTTTATTATACAAGTTATGAATGTTAATTATTTCAGCATAGAGTTGAAATATAACATTATTTTAGTTGTTTTTAGGAGCTATTTCTCCTTTGGAATGGAATTGTGTTACTTTAGTAGTAAGCTTGCATATAGATAATTAATATTTTATATTACTCTGCAGAATCAAAGAATTCCATCGGACATGGTATTTCTTAGGACATCAGAAAAAGCAGGTATTTTTATTTTTATTTATATTGCTGATGATTGGTATTTTGGCAGTTTAATTTTCATTTTGAGAGATAAAAGTTAAATTTATTCTTGTAGGCATTTTTCTTTGAATGATAATATATTGAAATTCATTAATTTCTTAATCACATTTAACTGTTTATGTTTAAAACATTGGTTTAAAAAATATCCTTTCCTATATCAAGTGAATGTTTTCATTCAAATCCATTTTGATATCTAAATAGATGGTGGTGTTCCTCAAAACTTGATTGCTATTCTGCATTTTCAGTTTTATTTCTCATTCAGCAAACATTTATTTAGCACTTACTATGTGCCAGGCGCTACCTGTTGCTTAGAATACAAAAGGGAGTAAAACCGAGTTGCTCTCTTCAGAGAGTTCATGATCTACTTATTTATGGAAGTACACACATTGACGATTAGCAATACTCTGACTGTATAGATAGTATAAATATTAAAAGACGTGTGAAGGGCTTTGCTGGTGGCATAGTGGTTAAGAATCCTCCTGCCAGTGCAGGGGACACGGGTTCGAGCCCCGGTGTGGGAAGAGCCAACATGCCGCGGAGTAACTAAGCCCGTGCGCCACAACTACTGAGCCTGTGCTCTAGAGCCCGCGAGCCACAACTACTGAGCCCGTGCGCCACAACTACCGAGCCCGCATGCCACAACTGCTGAAGCCCGTGCACCTAGAGCCCGTGCTCCGCAACAAGAGAAGCCACCGCAATGAGAAGCCCGCGCGCCGCAACGAAGAGTAACCCCTGCTCGCCGCAACTAGAGAAAGCCCGCGCGCAGCAACGGAGACCGAGTGCAGCCAAAAATAAATAAATAAACAAACAAATAGATAAATAAAAGACACGTGGGGGTAATGGGAGGGAACAGACAATTTGCCTGGGTGAGTTGAAATGGGCTTCACAGAGAACATGATACTTACATGGCCAGAGCTTTAAACAAGAAGAAGAAGAAGAAGGTGCAAGAGGGGTAATGAGAAGGAAGCCTCGTGTGGTCAAGGAGAAAAAATCCATTGGCTGGGAATCAGGAGCCTAACGTCTAGTCCGCTTTGACCAATTTCTAATTCTATGACCTAGCCACGTGGTCACACATTTTCATCATCTCCAAAATGATGAGAGGGTGTGTCCAGTAATATCCAAAGTTCCTTCTGCCTTATATTTCTGACTTTGTTGCATAAATGAGCAAAGTTTTTATGGGAAGCTCAGCATATGTATTATTATTTGTAGCATGAAAACTCTAGAAAGGACATGGTTAAAACTTAGAGTTGTTGATTTAGTTTTTTCTCCATTTATAAACAGTGGGGTTTTTTTTGTAATTTTTTAAAAATTTATTTATTTGGCTGTGCCGGGTCTTATTTGCGGCATGCGGGATCTTCATTGCCACATGCGAGGTCTTAGTTGTAGCGGGATCTAGTTCCCTGACCAGGGGTCGAACCCGGGCCCCCTGTGTTGGGAGCGAGGAGTCTTAACCACTGGACCAGCAGCAAAGTCCCCAAACAGCGTTTTTTTAAAAGGACATTTTAAGTCATGAGAGAGAAGAAAAATGTTTTCTCTTTTCACCAACCGTAGTTATGATTATTTACATCCTAAGATGAGGCTGCCATTAACAGAAGAATTCAGTTACACCTAATAATCAAGTGACCTCTGTACACTTGATACCTTTACTTTATTGTGTGCTATTTAATGGGTGGTTTTGTTTTTCCCACGGGGTGGAGACTGGAGAACTACTTTTCCAGTCCATTTCCCTTTCCTGTCCAGTTAGATGGGGCCATGCCCTGAGGTATGGCCGAAGGAGGGTGGCTGAAAGTCACGTGTACCACTTCCAGCCTCGGCTTTCCCTGTACTGGCTGTGTGCCCATGACCAGGGTAACCTTGGAAGCTGCCTGTTGAAGATGGCAGAGCTTCCCTCAGTTTAGGTTCCTTAATGACTGTGTGGAACAGACTCCCCTCCCATTCTGTCACCAAGTGGACTCTGTATGACAGAGAAGTAGTATTAAGTACCAGAGTTGCAAGGTTTATCTTTTACAAACAGCTAGTGTTCCCTTAACACCTGCAGAGCTGTGGCAGGCAGTTAAAACTCTGCCTTTTCCTTTACTTCTTGCTCGTACAGAGCCTCAAAAGTCAGCCAGGTGTGAGAGATTCGGGCCTCTCGGGTTTTCAAGGGCATTGTGTGCAGCCCTGCACTGGCAGGTGGCCTTCTAGACTCTCGGGAATATGATAGAGCTTTTGGTCCTTGTTATCTGATTCTTCAGCTTTTCTTTTAAATTTTTTTGGTCAGCCTGTTGTTTACCCCAGCTTGAACCACCACCCAAGGTAGCTGTGACATTAAACAATTGCCACTGTTTGTTTTTGACAAACATTCCAGGGGAAAACACACTCTCAGTGAATGAGCTGTGGGTTGAGTCAAATCCAGACAAGCCCTACCTGGTCAGGTGGTTACAGTTGTCTGGGCATGGGGTTTGGGGAGTCCCAGCCCTTGTTTGTTCGCCTCAGTGGCTACCAGACTGTTGGTTTTCTCAGCTACTGTGGAGTTTGACTGGGGGCAGGGTCCTGGAAAAGGGACAAGTCAAAACACCACACACTTCACTCATAGCTAGATTTAGCCGTGTTTCTTGAATAAATGCACCTGGGATTGTTGCAAGTCTTTGATTATTTTCCAGAGTTTTGAAAAAGTTGCTTTAGACAATTTTCGCTTACGTTTTCATTACAGTTTATGGAGGAATGGGTTTTCAGAGAGTTTTTACACTGCCATCCCTACTTATTTATGATTTCTTTGTCTTTGTTTGTAAATGTATGCAGTATAATGAATAACAAAAAGTTTGCATTTGGGAGATCCTTTTTTTTTCTTTTTTGTCTACACCACTCGGCATGCGGAATCTTAGTTCCCCGACCAGGGATCGAACCCGTGCGCCCTACACCGGAAGCACGGATTCTTAACCACCGGACTGCCAGGGAAATCCCGGGAGATGCTTTTATATTTAATTGCCCTTGTAGTGATCATGGTAGGAATATATGTAAGATTAAGAATATTATGCTCAGTGTGGAAATGGCTTTAGGTAATTAACTTAGAAGAAATAGAGTATACAGATTATGTTAGGAGATAAAATGTGACCAAAATCCATCTCTTTAAAGCTGGAAGAATGTTAGAAATGTCCATTTTTCAGAGGAAGAATCTGAGGGCTAGTAAGTGTTTGCTGAAGTTTTAGAAATTGTTCTTCAGCCACCGTATCATTGTTATGGTGTAATAAGATAGCAAAACATGAAGAGAATATTAGAGCATTAGGCAAGTGAGATACTCTCTGATGTGCCAACTACAGATAAATAACGTTATATCCAAATTGATTATGTTTTTAAAATGTTTTTTTTTTTTTTTTCCCCCCTCAAATTTTGCTTTGTATTCTATGTTGTAGGGACAGTTTCTCTCTGTAGGGTAATGATATTTAATATTTTGGAGGTCATGGGTCTTTCTGAGTATCTTAATTTTTCTGAGAATCTGAGAATTATCACTTTGTTCCTCAGAAAAATGTACATAATATACATGTATGCTACATTTTTATTATTAAACATATTCCTGGAAGGTTATTAATGGCTCCGAGTTTAGGACCTCAACTGTCATCTCTTTTAACCTGTGGTTCTATTATATGCCTCAGTTTTATGATTTTTTTCTGTCAAATTTAAATTGTTAAAACAATTACCGTTACTCTTATGGAGATACTAAAATGTCAGATTACTGTTTCATGATATTTTTCTTCTTTTTATAAAATGGACCGGACAGCTTCCCAGCTGTATAAAATGTGTCATAACGCTGCTTTCAATCAAGGATTCTTAGCTTTAGAAATTCTGTTTGTGTGACTTCACATAATTATTTAAGGTTTTAAATTAAAGCCTTGTTTTTAAACGTACATGTTTAGAATTTTTTGTGTATCTGCTAACACTGTTAATATTACTTTATTATTTTTCAGTTTCAGTTCAGAAAACCCGGATAATACATTGTCTGTTATAGTAAGAATCTCTAAACCCTAGCCAGTATGAAAGTCTTAAATCTACGCAGCGTGTTGAGTTTGGACAGTAGCCACTGGGCGTTTGTCAGTACACCTCAGTGAGTCTCTTCGTGGCATCATATTGACTGTGTATTAATACAGGGTTATTCTATTGGGCCGTCAGTTGATTGTTTAGAATGTAAATGAAGCTGCTGATGGATCTGGTGACTGATGGCTTAAATTCCAATTAATCAATTGCTTCATCAGTTTCTTAATTCAGATCAAATATCTCCTGAATGCACACAATTCTTTTAGTGGTATTAAGAGAAATTAATGCTTTAGAACTAATTTTCATCAATCTCTTACATATGCCAATATCTTTTTCACTTGTCTCCTAAGTGATGACATTATCGTTTAAGTGTTTGGGACATATTACAGTAGCTCAGCTGTCACTTGTTAGTGGGCGAGGGGTAGGTAAATGACACTGTACTCATCCACATTCTCTCTGTGGTGCTATTCATCTTGCCACCAGCTTAAAAATTTCATGCAGAGTCATTAAGTCATATAAATGATTTAGAAATTAAGTTTAATGGCAGACGATCTGGTGTTATATATGCAAAGTCAATGCCTATTTTTCTTTTCTTGGGCACATACTTTAGCCTGTCTCTTTCAGACCTATTGGATTTATGAGCTGTTGCAGGCAGTCTGCTAATATTACAGGGTAACTTATTACGACATATGACAGACTCATGTGCCCTGTCTCACAGTGTCCCATCAGTTACTTTATCACCACTTGATGTGGCTCTCCTAGGTGACATAATACCCGAGTTGATCTTCATTTGGTTGTCATTAAACCTGTCCTTTGCTGTCAACTCTTGTCAATTATACCAAATAAAATCAAGTATTCATAAGAAGTCAGTAATAGGATATAAGCAGACCAATTTAATAATGCATTTTTACCGAGCCTTAACTGACATCAGTTGTTGCTGTTAAAAAATTACTAGATATACTTCGTGTAAGACAGGGTGGCCCTACTTCTGATTTTGCTGCAGTTCATTCCCTCTCTCTGTCTTTCTCTCTGTCTCTCTCTTTAAATCATATCCGTTACTGTGAGCCTAGTAATGTAATTGTACTTGAAGATAAGTAATATGTCAGTTTCCTCTAAATTTTAAAAATAGCGTGTAATTATTTAACATGAGGCTTATCCTTTTGCTTTTAAGAATGGCAAGTATATTGTTTCCAGTGTTTAATAAGTTTACAGACATCTAGATAAGGTATTAGTTTCACTTTTAGAAACACAAAATGTTTGAAATTTAAGAGACTGTAGATATTCTCACCTTCTCTTATTTTCTATGTTAGAAAGCAAACCTGGAGCAGAGCTGTTGGCACTGATGTCTCAAAGTATGTGTCATACAGAATCTAGAGTCCGATCTCTTTTAAGTTGCTTTTTACTTTATAAAACACACACATACAGGTATATATAACCATGCATATATTTAAGAGGAAAAAAAAATCAATCTTGAGAAAAAGGTTTAAGTGTAAAATAATGGGTACTGCAAATTTCCTTGTACTCCTTTTTAGTTGAAACCAGTTATTCTCCTTATCATAAATCTTTTGACAAATAACACATAACAAAAATTATTTACATAACTAGATATATTTTTCAAAGTGCATGAAATCAGATGAAGGTCTCATAGATACATCTTCAACTGATAAAATAGGTGATTGAAAAATCTTTTCTTAGCTCTCTATCTTATGTCTTACAGAAGTGACTTAACCTGTGTGGATCTCCTGGATTCATGTTGGCAACACTAATGCCTGTGCCATTGGTAGTTAAGAGGATCAAATGTACTTGGTTAAGGAATCAGTGGGGTGGATTTCAGATACTGAGTTGCTGGTGGCTGTAATTAGTTGAAAGTGCATTGGCTCCAAGAGAATAGTATTTGGTATTTACGCAGAGTAAGAGAGCAAGGCAATGCTTACAGATGTGCAGGGGTCCATTTCTTCTAGGGGTGGATGTGGATTTGCGCGGACGCATTTTTTTAGTTTTAGAACATTGTGCAAAAGGTGCGCTGGACTAAGCTGTGTAAAGATGTGTTCTTACATAGCTACCTTAGCTAGTTCCCCAAATTTGAGAAATAATTAGCTAAGTAATTAATAAGTTCCTGATGTATACCATTTGCTGACAGATGTTAATAGATTTTCCTATACATTTTACACCACCACTCCAAAGTAAGTCTTATTTTTTCCACTGTGCACATGAAAACCCTAATAAGGTGACGTAACTGGACAGGGAGCGTCAGTGAGTACATTATTAGGTAGTACTCAGCCCAAGACTGGCTATTCCCACTGCTACACCAGCTTTTAATGTTTGAATTGCCTTCAGTATTGTTGACGTTTGGGGCCTGGTATTTCTTTGTTGTGGGGGCTTGCCTCTGCACTGCAGGGTGTTGAGCAGTATTCTTGGCCTCGACTCCCTGGGTGCCAGGAGCACCCTCCCAGCCCCCGCCCCCAGCACCTACTGCGAAAACCAAGTCTCCAGACGCTTCCTGGGGACAAAATCGCCCCTGGTTGAAAATCACCAGAGGATTGTTTCATTGACGAAAATCCCTAAAATAAAGCTTAAGCATTCAGTTGTATATCTTTTGAAAGTTAATTGTTTTAATATTCTTCAGAGATCTTTCTTGGTAAGAACAGATGGATTCTGTGGAATTTTAGCCATGACCTACCCCAGCTCCATGTGAAGGAAGCTTCTGCTCTAGGCCAGTGCAGCCGAGAAGTCAGGACCTCCATCTCCCTGCAGCTCCCAGGCGAAGGCAGGGCCTCACCCTGGAGGGGTGCCCACCCGTCTAATGCTTCTGTTTTGCTGTAGTGATCACTACTGAAAGCTGACCTGGCGTACGGCAGCCTCTTCCTCTGGATAAAAGGAAAAAGGCCATGAGCTAACTTATTGATGAAATTAGCTGCTGAAGTGGAGAGGACATGCAGTGTGAGCTCTACTGCAGGACCACGTTTGCAGTCAGCCGTTCACCAGAGCTACACTGGTGCTGAACGGCGCTGATCAGTAGTATAATTCTACATGAAATGGATGGATAGGAGCAAACACTGATAGACAGGGGAAGGGGAGCTCAGAAATACAAATATGAGAAAAGTGCGGTGGAGAGTAGTCTCCATCTTTGAGGGTGTTCAAATATAAATTGAAATGTGAATTTCTGTAGTGCAGTTTCAGTTATTTGCAGTGTTTTTTTCCTGCAAAGGAAAAAGTTTGTGTAATACGTTTGGTGTATATTTTCTGCGTTAATCTGAATATGTTTCTTAAACATTTTTTTGTATTTTGTACTTTATTTTTTTAAGTTCACAAAAAAAGTGCGAAGGCAGTACAGAGATTCCCAGTACGCCCCCTGCCCTCACACCTGTGTAGCTTCCCTCATCATCAGCATCCCCCACCAGATGATGCATTTGTTGCAAGTGATGGACTGACACTGACACATCATCCTCACCCAAATTCCATAGTTTACATGAAAATTCACTCTTGGTGTGTGTAGTACCTTCTGTGGGTTTTGACAAATGTATAATGACATCCATACATCACTGTATACACCGTACAGAGGATTTTCACTGTCCTAGAAATTTTCTGTGCTCTGCCTATTTACCTCTGCCCTCAACTCCATCCTGGGCAGCCATGGGTCTCTTTAGTGTCTCCGTGGTTTTTTTCTTTTCCAGAATGTCATGTAGTTGGAACCACGTAGTATGCAGCCTTTTCAGATTGGTTTCTTTTACTTAGTGATAAACATTTAACGTTCCTTCTTGTCTTCTCATGACTTGATAGCTCATTTCATCGTATTGCTGAATAATTCTCCATTGTCTGGGTTTACCATAGTTGATCCATTCACCTGGAAGGACATTTGGTTGCTTCCAAGTTTTGGCAATTATGAATAAAGCTCGTATAAAATCTGCGTGCAGGATTTTGTGTGGACGTGAGTTCCCCAGCTCTTTTGGGTAAATGGCAAGGAGTGCGATTTGCTGGATCGTATAGTTAGATTATGTTTAGCTTTGTGAGAAACCACCAAACCGTCTTCCGAAGTGGCTGCACCATTTTGCATCCCCACCAGCAGTGATGAGAGTTCCTGTTGCTCCAGCGTCCCCGCAATCCTTGGTGGTGTCAGTGTTCTGGAGTTTGGCCATTCTTGTAGGTGTGGAGTGGTGTCTCATTGTTTTACCTTACATTTCCCTGATGATGTGATGTGGAGCATACTTTTCATATGCTTATTTGCCATCTCTGTATCTTCTTTGTTCTGGTTTGGCCCATATTTTAACTGGATTGTTTTCTTATTGTTGAGTCTTAAGAGTTCTTTATATCTTTTGGATAACAAGCCCTTTATCAGATGTGTCTTTTGCAAATCTTTTCTCCCAGTCTGTGCCTTGTTTTCTAATTCTCTTGCTGACATGTTTGCAAAACAGAAGTTTTAAATTTTAATGAAGTCCAATTTACCAGTTTTTGCTTTTTTTTTTTTTTTTTTTAAATGGATCACGTCTTTGGTGTTGTATCTAAAAAGGCACCACAATACCCAAGGTCATCTAGGTTTTCTCCTAGGTTATCTTCGAGGACTGTTATAGTTTTGCATTTTACATTTAGGTCTGTGATCTGTTTTGAGTTAATTTTTTATGAAGGGTGTAGGTCTGTGACTAGATTCATTTCTTTTGTGTGTGGATGTCTGGTTGTTCCAGCACTATTTGTTGAAAAGGCTATCTTTGCTCAATAATACTGCCTTTGCTAGTTTGTCAAAGATTACTTGACTATATTTATGGAGTTCTATTTAAAGGTTCTCTATATTCTGTTCCCTTCACCTGTGTCTGCCCTTTCACCAATACCACACTGTCTTGATTACTGTAGCGTTATAGTAATTTTTTTTCAAGGTTGGTGAATGGTTTTACTTTTGAAGTGAATTTATTTATTTTTTTCTTTTTTACTGTGTTCAAACACACGTAACATAAAATACACATAACCCCCAGCCCTGGTGCCACTGTTCTACTTTCTGTCTGTGAATTGGACAATCTAAGATCCTCAGGTAACTGGATTCATACAGTATTTGTCTTTCTGTGACTGGCTTATTTCACTGAGTGTAATGTCCTAAAGGTTCATCCATGTGGTAGCATATAGTAAAATTTCTGCCCTTTCTTTTAAGTATGAATAATACTTCATTTTGTGTATATACAACATTTTCCTTATCTATTCATCCATCAGTGGACACTTGGGTTACTTCCATGTTTTATTTATTGTGAATAATACTGCTGTGAACATGAGTGCATAAATGTCGTCTTTCAGACCTTGCTTTCAGTTCTTTTGGGCCTATACCCAGAAGTGGAATTGCTAGGTCATATATGGTAATTCTTTAAAAAACTTTTTTAGAAACTGCTGGACTGTTTTGCATTGAATATCTTCTTCCATCCTTTCACTTCCAACTTTTTTGTATCTTTGTATCTAAAGTGAGTCTCTTGTAGACAGCATGTGGTTGGATTGTGTCTTTGTCCATTCTGCCAATCTCTGTCTTTGATAGGAGTCTGAATAATATTTACCTATTTACATTTAAAGTAATTGCTGATAAGGAGCAACTTCTTTCACTGTGCAGTTTGTTTTCCTTATGGTCCTTCATTTCCTACGTTACTGTCTTTTCTGGTTGATATTTCGTAGTAAAATATTTAAATTCCTTTCTCATTCCCTTTTGTGTATATTCTGTAGCTATTTTCTTTGTGGTTGCCATGGGAATTACATTTACTATCCTAAAGGTAAAAAACTCTAATTTGAATGATACCACCTTAGTCCTAGCCCCATCCTTTCAGTTGTTGATGTCACAGAGTTACATCTTCATACACGGTGTTCCCCAGACATAAACTAATCATTATTTTAAATGCATTAACCTCTTAAATTATGTAGAAAACAAGATTAGAAGTTACAAACCAAAGTTACAGTAATTCTGGCTTTTAGACTAAATTTCTTTAAATTTATTAATCTCTTAAATCGTGTAGAAAAAGTGCAGTTCAAACCATTCTTACAATCATACTAGCTTTTATAATTGTCATGCATTAATAACCTTTATTGAGATCTTTATTTCTCCACACAGCTTCAAGTTACTGTCTCCTGGCCTTTCATTTCTCCTACCAGCCTGCCTTGAGCACTTCTTGCAGGGCAGGTCTAGTGGTCACCAGCTTCCTCAGCTTTTTTTACTTGAGAATGTCTTGATTTCTCCCTCACATTCAAAGGGCAGTTTTGCTGGATTGAAGATATTTGGTTGACAGTTTTTTTCTTTTAGCACTTTGAGTTGATTGGTTCACTGCCTTCTGGCTTCCATAGAAATGCCATCTTTTTCTGATGAGAAATCTGGTGGTTATCTTACTGAGGATCCCTTGTATATGATGATTCTCTTTTCTCTTGCAGTTTTCAAGATTCTCTTTGTCTTTTTGAAAGTTTGATTATAATGTGTCTTGGTGTGGGTCTGTTTGAGGTCATGTTACAGGCATACTTCAGAGATATTGCAGGTTTGGCTCCAGACCATGGCAATAGAGTGAATATCACAATAAAGAGAGTCACACAAATTTTTTGGTTTCCTGGTACATGTAAAAGTTATGTTTACACTATACTTCAGTCTATTAAGTGTGCAGTAGCATTATGTCTAAAAAAAAAGTACAACCTTAATTAAAAAATACAAAACAAAAACCATAATTTTTGTCTTTGTAGAAACAATTTTACTACAATAGTAAAATCAAAGAACAATGACCACAGATCATCGTAACAAATATAACAATAATAAAAAGTTTGAAATATTACAAGAATTACCAAAATGTGACAAAGAGATGCAAATAGAGCAAATGCTCTTGGCAAAAATGGCCCTGATAGACCTGCTTGATGCAGAGTTGCCACACACTTCCAGTCTGTAAAAAAAAAAAAATAGCGTCTGCTAAGTGCAACAAAAGAACATACGTCTGTGCTTGGATTTTGTTGGGGTCCTTGGGAGTTTATATTCATGTCTTTCATCAAATCTGGGAAGTTTTCAGCCATTATTCAGATATTCTCTCTGTTCCTTCTTCTCTGTCTTGTTGTCCTTCTGGGTCTCCCACAGTGCATATGTGGGTCCACGTTACAGTGTCCTATGAGTCCATTTGTCTTTGTTCACTTTTTTCCCATCTTTTTCCTTCTGTTCCTCAGGTTGGATCACTTCCATTGTCCTATCTTCAGGTTTGCTCATTCTTTGCTATGCCTGCTCAAAGCCGCCTTTGACTCCCTCTGGTAAAACTTTCATTGCCCTTGAATTGCTTTTTCATTTCTTTTTGGGTTTTCTCTCTCTTTATCAGTATCTCCATTTTGTCCATACATTGTTTTCTTGACTTTCTGCACATCTTTCTTTAGTTCTTTGAGCATCTTTTTAGACAGTTGCTTTAAAGTCTTTGTCTAGTAGAACTACCGTCAGGTCTTTTTTGAGGACAGTCTCTGTTGATGAAGTTTTTTCCATTAAGTTGGCCATCCTCTCCCGTTTTTGTTTTTGGTTTTTTTGGAACACTGGACATTTCAGTCTAATAATGTGGTAACTCTGGAGATTGTCCCCCAGTGGTGGGACAGCTGGAGACTCTATAATAATAGTAATGGCATTGGAGTGAAACTCCTCAAGTACTGGAGCTCATTTAGCACACACAAACACACACACACGCACGACACATGCCTAATTGGTCTCCTTCTGAGGATGGCAGGGTACTAGTTCATTGCCTTGAAATGTGGGTAAATAATAACAGGAGTCAGTGCTTTCTTATAGGGACTTTTCCACCAGGTGAGCCAGCTGGATCCAAAGAGCAGAAGCCTCTCTTTGTACATTTTATTCTAGGTAAAAGGTGAAAAAGAAGGCTAGACTGCTGCCTTCTGCACCTTCTAGTGCAGTAACGGGTACCTCTAGTGGGCATTAAGCATGAAGGGCTGTTGGCATCAGAGAAGAGCAGGACATCGTACCTCTGGGCGGAAGCAGGGCAGCATTGCGGAGGGCCAGTGCAGTCTGAGCTGGGCTCTGTGTGCAGGAGCCAGCGTCGTAGGACCCGCGGAGTGAAGCTTGGAGCAGGCTGGCCTGGACCCCGAGTGTTCAGTCAGCAACACGCAGAACCAGCCTTTCAGCAGACAAATTGGAAGGAGGGGTGGGGAGGGCCTGGCGTGAAAAGTGACTTTACAGACATTCCCAGAGTGGGCTCTGCAGTGGTGCTGAGGATGTCCATCTGCACAGGGGAGTGCAGCTGACAGTCCTGCTGCTTTACAAGCAGGGAAGGGGGCTGCAATGGGGTCGGGGCACATGCAGCATCTCCTAAGGGGTCTCACAGTTGTGCACAAGGTATTTATCTTGTAGTAATTTCTAAGGTGTACATATGTTTGTGTGGCTTTCTATAACTATTTTATTTTACAGTTAAATTTTTGAAAAACCTCAAAAGTCACTTGAATTCATTATGTGGTTAAACTACTCTTTTGTTACTGTGTTTTATCTGATTCCTTTTATACTTTAGGGGTCATTTTTTTAAAGTTTGATGTGATTTGGCTTTTTAATTATGTGAGTCACGTATGATATCGGAGCGAACAGTGTAAAATAGGACGTACTCCCAAAGGTGTTGCTTCTAGTCCGTCCCTTCCCCTTCCCCTTCCTTCCTGTGGGTGGTGTCCCTCCCTGCACACACGCACAGAGACGCACACACTCACGCTTTCCCCACCTTGTTCTCCAGTAGCTGGTGTTACTTTGTTCCCAGTGTTGTGCACCTGGCTTTTTTCATTAGATGGTATATATCCTAGAGAGATTTCTCAGTAGAAATGGAGGCCTTTCTCATCTCTTTTTCTTTTTCCTTCCTTCCTTCCTTCCTTTCTTTTCTTTTCTTTTCTTTTTCTTTTTTTTTTTTTTTTTTTTTTTTTTTTTTTTTTTTTTTTTTTTTTTTTTTTTTTTTTCCCACTGCTGCATGTGCTCCCTTGTATTCAGCTGATTCCCTGATTTTGTGTTCCCACTCCTTTGGTTATGATTAATAATGTTGCACAGTTGCCCTGTATGTATGTGTTTTGTGCTTTGCTGTTGTGTATGAGGATACGTTATAAGAAATGGTATGACAGCATGGGCAAAGAGTAAATGGATTTTTGTAATTTGATATTTTTTATGTTTAAAATTTGATGGGGTTGTGAGTATGACAGTAGCTCTTGTCAGGCTTTAACGTTTTAGCTGTGCTTTTATTATTGAGCATGTGTTTTATAGTGGTACATCATATATTTTATTAGCAAAGTTATACCACACACTCTTGGGTATTTTTGTATGTTTACTTATTATTGTGTTATTATCCAAACATAAGCTAAAGGTAGAAATGATCAATGTAGTCTTTCTAAAATAAAGTAAACCTTTATTACTGGTAAGCCTTAATAGTCTAGAACACCAACTAGGAGATAAGTGAATAAACAATTAATGACCTCTATCTTTTCAGCAGACTCATTTTGTGAGTCAAATAAATAGTACTTTTAAGGATTTTTGTTAATGGGAATATGTAGATATATCATTTCTGTATCCCACTGTGCTGTGAATTGTGGCTTTAAAGTACCTGTAACTCAGGAGTTTTTCTTCTCTTATTCCAAGGTTCATGTTTTATTCGAACTGATCAACTCGATGGTGAAACTGACTGGAAGCTGAAAGTGGCGGTGAGCTGCACGCAGAGGCTGCCGGCTCTGGGGGTGAGTGTTGCTGTCATTACTCCATCATTTACTGTAGTGGCCATTTCTGTGCAGTAAGTACAGTTCTGTTTGTACCAACTAACTTAATGCGTTGATAATGTTCTAAAATAATTTCTTCGTTAACTAAATTCATTGAACATTATGCCCACGTAATTTCTCTGGTGTCTTAGCACATAACCTTTTTGAGGTATAGTTTTAAATGTTCCTTTTGGCTTGACTCTTAGGTTTTCTTTCTTTTCTTTCTCTTTCCTTTTTGTTTCTATTTTTAAAACCCCCCTCATTTGAGTAATCTTTGAAATCGAGAACTCTTGGTGTGGGGTTAGATACATCCATTTTTGGTAACTGACTGACTCCCAGGAGGCTGTTCAGATACTGCTTTGGTAGAACTCACATGGGCTTAGCCCAGCCTTGGACAACAGCCTGTCCACTTCAGCTTTTCCCTTTGAAGGTGGAGAGCCCTCTCTAGGGAGGGGGAAGTGAAGTGTTCCTGTGTGTCTCGGCAGAGTGAGAAGGGGAAAGACACCTTTGGACTTCTTGCTTGGCCTTTGCTGCCTGGGGAACGGGCAAGAGGTGGGACCAGAGGGCACAGTACTTAACGGATTTCAGTGTTTTTAGTGATCTCTGAAACAGATCTCTCACAAGTGCTCAGAACCTCCTAAACTGCTATACATCTTTTTTTTTTTTTTTTTTTTTTTAAATCAAAATCACGGTTATGGATGGTCATTTGGTGTTTGTTTTGTGTTATACGTATGATTTATCTGAATGAGAGAAGCTTTATCTTACGTGATTTGCTGATATTCACTGGAGAGTAAAGAAAGATTGAGGTGTCTTAAGAATGACCTTGGACCCAAGCAGTTGTTGGTTAAGGGAAAGGAAATTGAATCCTCTGGATTTGGTCACTTTCCTTAGATAGGTTGGATTCGATAGGAATAGCTACTGCACATAGCTTACAGTTAATTACTGGGAATAGCAGGAACCTTCCTTACTGTAAATATTGCACTTTTTGGAAACTAAATCTGTTTGACATGTATAAGACCTTGGCAGCATTGTGTTTCTTAGGCATTTTCCATTGCCTATACTTTAGGTAGCACCTAGGTTGGAATTCGTTGCTTGCCCGGAGTTTGTTGGCTCTCTTGAATCTGTGGGTTCCTGGTTTTCTTCTCCTTTCCATCCTCCTCTCTGCCCAGACCCCTCTCTCTGGGACACGAGCGACAGGTGTGTTAGGCTTGATGTTCCTGCAGGTGTCGGGCTTCTGCTGCTCTCTTCTCAGTCTCGTTCTCTTTCTGTGACGCAATTTTGACAGTTTCTGTTGCTCTGACTTTTTTTTTTTTTTTTTTAGCTGCCCAGCTTTTGGGATTTTAGTTCCCTGACCAGGGATTGAACCCCGGGCCCTTAGCAGTGAGAGCCCACGGAGTCCTAACCACTGGAGGGAGCGTCAGGGAATTCCCATTTTGTTCTGTCTTTAAATTCACTAATTTTATCTTGTGCAGTGTCTAGTCTTCTGTTAAGACCACCCAGTGAATTTTTTTATTCCAAATACTGTATTTTTAATCTCTGGAACCAGGTTCCACCTGTTCACCCATTTTTGTTATTGTTTGAGTACGTCTCTTTCCTAACATGTTCATAGTTTCATTTAAATCTTTCAGCAGTTTATAACACTTAGTCTTTGTCTGTTAATGCCATTGTCTCTGGTAATTTTTAGTTGGATGCTGGATACTGTACATACTATATATTTTTCTTCCTTCAAAACCTATTGATCTTGATTTTCTTAGTTCAGTAACTTGTGGATAAACTTGATCTTTCCAAGACTTGTTTCTTAAACTTTGTTGCAGTGGGCCTAGAGTCCCCTTTATCATGGTGCTAATTTAATCCTACCACAAGGGCCTGCTCTTTGTGGGATAACCATGGGCAGCCTCGATTGTTTCGAGGTGCCTCTAACTCTGGCTGGTCAGACTCCATGTCTCCCCAGCTCTGTGTCATCCCTGAGGCTGGTCCGGAGAGAGCTCTCTGCTCACACTCTACCAAGCATCACTTCACCCTGACCAGGTGCGTGGTCGCTGTGGAGCACACTCAGGGAGCACTGAATATCTGTGGGCACACTCAGGGAGCATTGCGTAGCTGTGGGCACACTCAGGGAGCACTGCATAGCTGTGGGCACACTCAGGGAGCACAGTACAGCTGTGGAGCACACTCAGGGGGCACTACACAGCTGTGGAGAACACTCAGGGAGCACTGCATAGCTGTGGGCACACTCGGAGCACTGCACAGCTGTGGAGCACACTCAGGGAGCACTGCATAGCTGTGGGCACACTTAAGGGAGCACTGCAGGGCGCTGCCACTCCTTTCCTCTTTGTTCCCGTCCCGCTTCCCTGGTCTCTGCTCTGTCCCTGGGCAGAAAGGCCGCCTTCCTCTGCTCAGCTTCCCCCAGCCCCGCGATATGGAACCTCCCCTTATGCAGGAAGCCGGCCTCACCTGGGGCTCACATCTGTGTTCTCTTCTCCCAAGGGTCACAGTCTTGTGATGCTGCCAGAAGCACTGTGTCCTGTGTCTGAAAATGGCTGTCTCATGTGTTTTGTTCATTTTACAGTGTTTGTAGTGGGAGGGCAAGTCTCACACCAGTTACAGTGACACAGCTTGTGGAAGTCCTTGATTAATTCTCAGTGAGACATATGTGTCTTGTGCACTAACTGAGCTACATGGTCCTTCAAATTAAAATTAAAAGGTGGTCCATTGACCACCTTTTAATTTTTAGAAGACCAAAGCAGTGGGTCTTTGTTACTGAGCATTTGCTTTATTTTAGGGACGTGCATGCTGGGAGGATCCGGCGCTCCCTGGGCTACGTTACACTGCCCTGGGGGGCACTTCACACCACTGTCCTCTTACCTCACAGCTTCCTTCACGTTTCAGGCTGACCATCCCGCTCCTCAGCGCTCATTCTTTCAAAAAAAGAGAGTTCCTGACTGTAAGAGTAATATGTGCATT
Organism: Platanista minor; assembly: GCA_004363435.1. Lineage (NCBI taxonomy): Eukaryota > Metazoa > Chordata > Mammalia > Artiodactyla > Platanistidae > Platanista > Platanista minor. Next base: position 8,292 of record RJWK010014395.1, on the reverse strand, counting down.
GAAAATAATATACAAATGATAAGGAAGATGAGAAGCACTCTAATTTTCCTGCTTCGCAGTGGCTGCCGTTCACGTTCGGGCACAGACCCTCCTGACGGTACCTTTCCCTGGCCGCCCCCTCGCCATACACACACCTGCACACTTGGGTGAAGCTGTACGTACTTCCTTTCCTGTGAGGGTGTTTATTCAAAAGTATGTTTGGGGGTTATCTTTCTATGTTAGAAAATGTGTATCTCTAAGTACTCTATTAACTGTGTGGTATTTGACAAATTACAACTTCGGTAACCAGCCTGATATTGGTGAATATGAAAGTTAATACTTTTGATGTTTTATAAATAGTAATAGAGATCAACAAATAGGCATATTTTAAGGATTTTGATTCTTTGGCCAGAATGCTCTCTAGAAGACTACAGTGACTTGTATATCTCCTGTAGGTTAACTAAAGTCAGTTGACCTGTCAGCCGTCTCCAATCTGATGACTGAGAAAATGGCATCCCCTTTAAATTTGCATTTAGTCTTTTTGTGAGGTTGGAGATTTCTTATCTAAGAAAGTATACTTCTCATATTTTTATGTTTTATGTTTCTGTTCATGTTGTCTGTCCATTTTCCTGTTATGTGTTTTTAAAGAGGTCTTTATATATAGTTTGCTAATCATCTTTCATTCGTTTTCATCTCTTCTGAATATTTTCATTTACAGTTTCTGTTGTCCGTATAAAAGTTTAGTTAGCGTCCTTATATAAAGTGACCTAACGGTAATTTTAAAATAGTCTTTAAAATAGTTACTTAACGTAATGTGATAGGAGTGCTAATTATTACTATGGTGACGATCATATTACAGTACATAAATGCATCAAACTGACTTGTACACCTTAAATTTACACAATGTTATATGTCAAGTGTATTTCAATAAAAATATTAAAAAACAATAGCTACTGCTTTTGGTTTTATGCTTAGACCATTTCCACTCCATGACTGTGTTTTAAATGGTGACTTTAAAATCACTCCTGCTTTTACACGTGAACCCTCCAGTCCAGCTAGCATTTGTTTGGAGTGGAGCTCTGAGTAGGAAATCAAACGTAAAACAACCTGCTGGCTGGTCGCAGCTGTACATAAAACAACCTGCTTGGCTGGTCGCAGCAGTACCGTTTGCTGAATAGCTCACTGTTTTAGCACAGTTTTAAAATTGCCCTGGGAGGTTCCAGTTTTAAACTCTCACCCTCAGTGTATGATGAGTGTGCAGGGTTCTCCAAACCTTTGCCGAGTGAGTACGTGTCGCAAACCTATTCCCCCAGCCTGTTTCCTGACTTTTCGCTTTAGAATACCTTTTGCCATATAACTTTGTTTAGGTAAATATTAAAATTAACTTTTGTTTAGGTAAATATTTATATGTTTTCCTTTTTGTTTGTGGATTTTGTGTTGTGCCAGAAGGCTGTTCTCCCACCAGTGTTCATTTATCATCTTAACCACTGTCGGTGTTGGTCAGCGGGTAGTCTAAAAGTGAGAGGAGAGGCTGGCCGTTAGCACTTACTGTCCTGTAATTATTAAAATATTCCCTGCACGTAGACCCATAGAGAAGAAAGTTCAATCACACCACGAAATCTGTGTGGCTGAAAGGTAGTTTTATGAGTGAGGTCAAGTAAGTTCTTGCTATCACAGCCTGCAGCTGGGCCGGAGTTTTCCCTGCCCAGGCGGCTCCTCTCTGCTCTTTCCAGCCTCACTCAGACTCCGAGTGTTTCCTTCTTTCACGTGGTGAGATAAAGTTGTGCCGTCGCCTTGTCACTGAAGACACCCAGCTTGCGGTTCTCATGCTGCTTGTTAGCATGGTTACTTTTCATCCTGAGACAGTCGTGGAGCCTGTTGATGTTCTAACATGCTTTGAGCCCATTGCTGGGCTCCCGCTGCTCTAGCGCCGTTGCCGTTCTCCTCCTCTGTGTGCTCTCTCGTTTTCCTAGCGGGCCTCCTCAAGTGGTCTCTCCAGGATTGAAGGGGGAGGAACGGGCACGAACCCCAAGTGACCGGAGGGCTTCTGTTTGCCATCAGGCTTGGAGGCCGCGCCTCGGGCTCTGTCCCTCTGCACCTCACTTCCAGCAGTCACAGGTGCTCCAGGGGACACTGGGAAGCAGTTGCACAGAATAATCCTTTGTAGCAGATTTAATTCGCTGAGAGCGTTGCATTGTTAAGATGCTATATTAGAATTTTTCTGAAAGAAAAACCGAACAACGAGTATGTGGTACGTGCTGGCATTACCTGGATTCCAGGAGAGTGGGTCAGCTGTGACAGAGGCTAGTGTCGGGCTGGGGGGTGGGGTGGCGTGCAGAGGACTGCTAGAAATGTCCACCCCTTGGTCGTGGTGGTGTGTGCTTGTTGTATTCAAATGCAGAAAATTGTACACTTCAAGCATGCATAATTTATTGCTTGTAAACGATATCTTAAGAAAGTACTTAAAATTCCACTATGATGTTATCTACATTTTTGAATATTCCCTTTGCTGTGATCACAGGAGGTGCATGTTATTATATTCAATATTATAAGGATGTTTTCCTCATTTTTATTAGCGACAGATATGTATGAATTGCAAAATACTTAGGAAGTTAGAGTATGCAATTCATACAGTGCTACTTTTACAATTTTATGGTTGATACACTTTGATAAAGAGTGTGTTAAGCATTTGGGTGAAGTAACTGGAAAATGAAAACGTTTTAAGTTTTGATGTCATAAAACCAAAAGGCAATATATTTTAGAAAAAAGGAAATTTAGCTGGATTTGTGATTCATCCATCAATTTATTTATTTATTTATAAAATGTATGTATTTATTTTGGGCTGCCTTGGGGTCTTCGTTGCTGCACGCGGGCTTCCTCTAGTTGCAGCGAGCGGGGGCTACTCTTTGTCGTGGTGCGTGGTCTTCTCATTGCGGTGGCTTCTCTTGTTGCGGAGCACGGGCTCCAGGCGTGCAGGCTTCGGTAGTTGCGGTACACGGTCTCAGCAGTTGTGGCGTGAGGGCTCTAGAACGCAGGCTCAATAGTTGTGGCACACGGGCTTAGTTGCTCTGCGGCATGTGGGATCTTCCCGGACCGGGGCTCAAACCCGTGTCCCCTGCATTGGCAGGCGGATTCTTAACCACTGTGCCACCAGGGAAGCCCCATCCATCAATTTAAATTTGTAGCTTCATATAATTTGACATATTAGGTATAGACTTTTTTTCATAGGAAAGAAAGCTCTAATTTCATTATGGACATAGGCAAGGCAATTTGGTTTTTCATCAAATAGCTTATGCTGTCCATAACTGTCACTCATTTTGACTTTTCTGTCTCTAATGTGATGGACCTGGGGAGTGTTTGGTGACATTCGCTGTTTGTCGCATCATCAGTGGAGCATTGTGTCCACAGTGACACTAAGAATGAATAAATCTGCAGTCCTTAGAGCTCTTTTTAAAGAACTGAGGACGCCACCAAGAATAAGCTCTCTAATTCTGTTGTGTCCAGAGCACCTAACGTGATCAGAGAATTGAAACTTTGTTGGAGCGGTGCTGCGGACCCAATCCTGTGACGGCAGGTCCGGCTTCTTGCTGTCGCTGACATGGAGACGTGTGGGAATGTGTTTCTGCTCTTGTGATCAGGCAAATTTATTAACAACAGTGAGGGCACAGTAATTTTCAATAAATCATGACTCGCTGATGTATTTCAAAAGATCCATATAGCAGTAAACAATACCATTTATATTTAATTAGTTTTATTGAACGAAAGGCAATTTTACTGGTAATGAACCACATGTTATGATTAAGGATGTATTTTAATGACCTTTAAATAATGCGAACAAATGTTGCCCTTGACCTAATAGCAGAGGCTTTCCTACATTATTGAAAACTTCAGAATGATTTTTAATTTATCATGAAAAGCTTCGAATGACATTCTCATTATTGTGCCATTATTCAGTCATTTGGTGTCTAATGTAGTAGATGAAATGCATTCCTCTAAATGTTCATGTGCATGTGGAAATATGGGGGTTGTTGCTAGGCGGTTCTTTATTTCCATGTATCAAAAGGTAGTCTGTTATGGGAGAACTTCATTTTTTGAAAATGACTGTGACGGTGTAGGACTTAAATGATGAGTGATCCTCCAGCTTGCCTCGTCCCAGGAGTCAGTTGGCTGTCTTTTCACAAGTCTAAATTTAGTACACAATGCATTTCTTCTTGTGTAAACTAGCCTGGCTTAATTAACCTGAAAATAAATTTTTATTTTAATCTAAGCTGCAGTAGCTGCTGGCCCAGTGTGGTGAGCTGGTGTCTTCACCCTTCATCCAGTGCAGCGTCTCTGTTCTTCAGAAGCTTGAAAACTAACCTGCACGTATTTTGCAGGCCCACCTGAAGGCATGTGAATGAGCTTCCCCAAGTGTAACGAGCTCTCAGAGAACTCTCATGGCAGGATGGGAGTGAGCTGTCCCTCTGCCCCACTGGCGTTCTCAGCTGGCAGGTGCTGTCCTCAGCCTCAGGGGTCTGTGTGGCAGTTGCTGTGTAGGCAGTGGCCTCCCTTGCAGCCTGGAGTCACGGCTCCCCTGCTGCGTCTGGAACTCAATGGTGGCCGTGGTGTTTTCTGCAGAGGATCATTCTGAGAGTGATGTTTGGAGGTTCAGTCATGAGCTCAAACCTTCCTGAGGCTTTGGAAGCACTGCATTCTGTGTGTTGAGTCCCTTTCTGCTCTGAGATCTAGAGTGATACCTCCCAGATCCAGAGAGACGTTTCTTCTCCCTCACCTAACAGCCCAGAGGTGGGTGGTCCCAGCTGAGAGTGCAGCTCTGTCGCCCGCGGTCAGTGACCTTCGGCCGCGTCCCGGTGTCTGCTCCGCTGCAGCCTGGCCAGCGGGAGTGGAGGGCGCGGGGATGGGGCAGCGGCCTCGTCATCCTCCTCCCTGCAGGTGAGCAGCGTGGGGAGGGCTGGCTGTGACAGTGCTGAGGGGGAGCCATGCGCCCGCGCAAGGTTGGAAGTTCCGTCTTAAAACGGCGATGGGAAGAATGGCGGAGAGTGGTCCCTGTCGCCATTTCTTCATTTTGTTTTCCGTCGTGTTTCTTTGATTACTTCCCACACTTCTTACTGGGTGGTGTGCGCTAACGCTTCTCCCTTGGTTCTCCTGGAGGATTTTACTGCCCTCAGAGCAGGGTGCTCCATTTAGAGCTGCTGTTACGGTTACCATTTTTATTAGGATCAGTTATTTCCCACGTGTTCTCTAAGGAGCTTGAAGCAACATGAAAATTTGTACGTCCCTCACCTACGTTAGAGTAGGAAATAAATGAAATGTAAACTGCCAAATCGTCCGTATGTCTTCTAGGAGGGAGAGAAGCCATATCAGTTGTAGAGTGTTGCCTGTTCTCTGCTGAAGAATGTTTTCTTGAAGGGATGGAGCTTTCCAGACAGCCCATCAGGCAGGGCTCCCCTGGCAGAGGAGCTCTCCCGGGGAAGAGCCCACAGTCAGCTGCCCCTCCTGAGAGCCGGTGGGCGGCCGGGAAGGCAAGACCCATGTCAGCCGAGCCCTGAGCCTCTGGCAATGCGGGGCGGCAGGGGCCGAGAGAATAAAGACAGGTCTCGAGGTCGCTGTGAGAAATCTGAGAGGACATTACCGTCCAGACAGAAGCTGTGAGAAAAGATCGAGAGCAGAGTAAGACCTCTTGGCAAGACGTGTGGTGGCAGAGGCCCGTCGAGTATCAGGGCAGGAGCGTGGCTCAGCAGGGGAAGCAGAGTGGCGGTTCCATGTCTGGCTTGGTCCTAGGCACTACCTGTCATCCTCCTCTCTGCGTGTTGTTAACTGTCCTGAGGCAAAACTGGCATGCAAGAAATTGCCCAGAATTAAACTGTGCACTTCGCTACACCAGTGAGACCATCACCACAGACAAGATAGGGAACCCCCTGTCGCTGCCAGCCTGTCATCCTTTGTGTGTGTGGTCAGCTGGGGTTCCTCTTTTCGATAGCAGGGCTTCCCGACTTCCCCGTCTCCTGTAATTTCTGATGCCACCCGCCTTTCTCTCATCCGATGATCTCACCTTGCGGAGCAAAAGCATATTCCATCAAATGGAAACCCGCTCCATCTCCCAGCCTCCCGGCGCCTCACCCCCACCCGATGCCGCCCCGAAGCGTTGTCCCCTCTCCTGTCTGGAGGAAAGTCTTCCGCTGCCTGCGCCTCACCCTGCTTTCTCGAGACCTCCATCTGCCGGTTCCTCCCTGCCTTGCCTTCTCCTGGCCTCTCCCTCCGCCGGCCCCTTTCTCTTAGCCCTCAGGCCTTCAGCCAACTCTAGTGTCTCGGGTGTCCCTTCCTCAGTTTTAGGTTACTTGAATATATTTAGAAAGCTGACTTGCTTTGTTCATTGGCTTTTCAGCTATTCTACCTCTTTGCACTTTTTTACTACTTGCTAGAGATGGCAATATGCATTTAAAAGTGTATTGTGAAAACTTCGCGTTGTATCCCTTCACATTAAATTAAGAACCTTGTAATTGAATAGATCCATTTACCCCACTCATTTTTGATGCTAAAGCACATTGTACATGTTTTGTGGGCATATATATTTGTATGCATTTATATACTTCTTGTATATGCAGTGTATCTACGTATATCATAAACTGTTCTGTTTTATCTGTATCTTAAAGAAATAAAGTGAAAAGACAGGATTTTTGTTTCTCTTCTGATACTAACCATGCTTGTTCCTTACCATTCCTTCCTAAAGATCTGAGTTTCTACTGGATATCGTTTCCCTTCAGCCTAAAGAACTTGTGTTAGCGTTTCTTGTAGTGTGTGTCTGCTAGCAGTGAATTCTCATTTTCATTTATCGGAAAATATCTTAGTTTCACCTGTCCTGTTTTTGTGAAGGATATTTTTGCTGAATATTGAATTCAGGGGTCGACCAGTTTTTCCTCCCCACAGCACTTTAAATACTTTGTTTCATTGTGTTCTGCTTTCATTATTTGTGATGAGAAATCGGTATTATTTTGCTAGTTTTTGCCTCCATGTAATGTGTCATTTTTCTCTGGGTATTTCTGAGATTTTTCTCTATCTTTGGTCTCTCATTTAGCTGTGACTTTGATTGTTTTAAATTTTACTCATCTGTCTAGGGGTTGGCTGGGCTTCCTGAATCTGCAGATTTATGGCTGTCAGCCAGTTTGGCATATTTTCAGTCATTGTTTCTTCAAATACCTTTTCTTCCTCATTCTCTCTGTGTGCTGCTTCCAGGAACCCAACTCCAAACAAACTCCTGCTGTTCTCTCAGGGACGCTGCGGCCATACTCATTTTCAAGATCTCTCTCCTCTGTGTTCTTCAGATTCATCATCTCTTGACCTGTCTTCAAGGTCACAGACTCTGTTCTCCAGTCTGCTGTTAAGCCATCTAATGAATTTATTTCAGGTGTACAGATGTATTTTTTTCAGTTCTAGAATTTCCAGTTGGTTTTTTTTTTTTTTTTTTTTGGCGGTACGCGGGCCTGTCACTGTTGTGGCCTCTCCCATTGCGGAACGCAGGCTCCGGACGCGCAGGCTCAGCGGCCATGGCTCACGGGCCCAGCCGCTCCATGGAATGTGGGATCCTCCTGGACCGGGGCACGAACCCGCGTCCCCTGCCTCGGCAGGTGGACCCTCAACCACTGCGCCACCAGGGAAGCCCCAGTTGGTTCTTTTTTTGTATACGTGTTTTCTTTTTCTCTGCTGTGGTTTCCTATTTGTTTGTTGTTTAGGAGAATGTTTTCCTTTAAAAATTTTGGAGATGTTCTAGTAACTGCTTTGAAATTCTCATCTCTTAATTCTGACGTCTAGTCATCTCAGAATTAGTTTTCTTTGATTGGATTCTACTTGAATGTGGATCCTGTGTTCTCATTTCCTCCTGTGTCTGGACATTGTGATTGGATCTTCAACATTACTGATGCATTGTAGAGACTCTGGATTCTATGATGTTCTTCTGAAGAGCACTGGAGTTTTTGTTTGGTTTTGTTTTGACTGGTCGTTAACTGACTGAAGTCAGACTGCCAGCTCCATCTTCCCTTCTGTGAGGAGCCGCGGAGGTCTTTGTTCCTTTCTTCTGGCTGAGCCAGACTGCTTGAAACCTGCCTGCACGAGTGGCTCGGGCTCAGCATCAGAGCGCACACAGCACTGCGGCCCCCTGAGGCCTCCCGTTCCTCTCGCGCTTCATCGTCTGTGGTCTGACCTTTGTTCTTCATGTCTGGAAGTCTGTGTTTTCTAAGTGTTAGCAGCCATGGGGCGAAACCAAACAGGAAACAAACGAAACCTATAAAAATGGCAAACTGTCTGTGACCCTCCAGA
>RJWK010014394.1:6650-37794 GCA_004363435.1 Platanista minor | reverse complement strand
TTTCTCTTTCTGACTTACTTCACTCTGTATGACAGACTCTAGGTCCATCCACCTTGCTACAAATAACTCAATTTCGTTTCTTTTTATGGCTGAGTAATATTCCATTGTATACATGTGCCACATCTTTATCCATTCATCTGTTGATGGACACTTAGGTTGCTTCCATGTCCTGGCTATTGTAAATAGAGCTGCAGTGAACATTTTGGTACATGACTCTTTTTGAATTGTGGTTTTCTCAGGGTATATGCCCAGCAGTGGGATTGCTGGGCCGTATGGTAGTTCTATTTGTAGTTTTTTAAGGAACCTCCATACTGTTCACCATAGTAGCTGCATCAATTTACACTCCCACCAACAGTGCAATAGGGTTCCCTTTTTTCCACACCCTCTCCAGCATTTATTGTTTGTAGATTTTTTGATGATGGCCATTCTGACCGGTGTAAGATGATATCTCATTGTAGTTTCAATTTGCATTTCTCTAATGATTAATGATTTTGAGCATTCTTTGATGTGTTTGTTGGCAATCTGTATATCTTCTTTGGAGAAATGTCTATTTAGGTATTCTGCCCAATTTTGGATTGGGTTGTTTGTTTTTTTGATATTGAGCTGCATGTAAATTTTGGAGATTAATCCCTTGTCAGTTGCTTCATTTGCAAATATTTTCTCCCATTCTGAGGGGTGTCTTTTCATCTTGTTTATAGTTTCCTTTGCTGTGCAAAAGCTTTTAAGTTTCATTAGGTCCCATTTGTTTTTCTTGTTTGCTTCTTTGTTTGTCTGTTTTTTGCGGTACATGGGCCTCTCACTGTTGTGGCCTCTCCCGCTGTGGAGCACAGGATCCCGATGCACAGACTCAGCGGCCATGGCTCACGGGCCTAGCCGCTCCACAGCATATGGGATCTTCCCAGACCGGGGCACGAACCTGTGTCCCCTGCATCGGCAGGCGGACTCTCAACCACTGCACCACCAGGGAAGCCCTCATTTGTTTATTTTTGTTTTTATTTCCATTTCTCTAGGAGGTGGATCAAAAAGGATCTTGCTGTGATGTATGTCATAGAGTGTTCTGCCTATATTTTCCTCTAAGAGTTAGAGAGTGTCTGACCTTACATTTAGGTCTTTAATCCATTTTCAGTTTATTTTTGAGTATGGTGTTAGGGAGTGTTCTAATTTCATACTTTTACGTGTACCTGTCCAATTTTCCCAGCACCACTTACTGAAGAGGCTGTCTTTTCTCCATTGTATATTCTTGCCTCCTTTATCAAAGATGAGGTGACCATATGTGCGTGGGTTTATCTCTGGGCTTTCTATCCTGTTCCATTGATCTATATTTCTGTTTTTGTGCCAGTACCACACTGTCTTGATTACTGTAGCTTTGTAGTATAGTCTGAAGTCAGGGAGCCTGATTCCTCCAGCTCCGTTTTTCTTTCTCAAGATTGCTTTGGCTATTCGGGGTCTTTTGTGTTTCCATACAAATTGTGAAATTTTTTGTTCTAGTTCTGTGAAAAATGCCATTGGTCGTTTGATAGGGGTTGCATTGAATCTGCAGATTGTTTTGGGTAGTATAGTCATTTTCACTATGTTGATTCTTCCAATCCAAGAACATGGTATATCTCTCCATCTACTTGTATCATCTTTAATTTCTTTCATCAATGTCTTATAATTTTCTGCATACAGGTCTTTTGTCTCCTTAGGTAGGTTTATTCCTAGGTAATTTATTCTTTTTGTTGCAGTGGTAGATGGGAGTGTTTTCTTAATTTCACTTTCAGATTTTTCATCATTAGTGTATAGGAATGCAAGAGATTTCTGTGCATTAATTTTGTATCCTGCTACTTTACCAATTTCATTGATTAGCTCTAGTAGTTTTCTGGTAGCATCTTTAGGATCCTCTATGTATAGTATCATGTCATCCACAAACAGTGACAGCTTTACTTCTTCTTTTCCGATTTGGATTCCTTTTCTCTCTTTTTCTTCTCTGATTGCTGTGACTAAAACTATCAAAACCATGTTGAATAATAGTGGTGAGAGTGGGCAACCTTTTCTTCTTCCTGATCTTAGTGGAAATGATTTCAGTTTTTCACCATTGAGGACGATGTTGGCTGTGGGTTTGTCATATATGGCCTTTATTACCTTGAGGAAAGCTCCCTCTATGCCTACTTTCTGGAGGGTTTTAATCATAAATAGGTGTTGAATTTTGTCAAAAGCTTTCTCTGCATCTATTGAGATGATCATATGGTTTTTCACCTTCAATCTGTTAATATGGTGTATCACATTGATTGATTTGCATATATTGAAGAATCCTTGCATTCCTGAGATAAACCCCACTTGATCATGGTGTATGATCCTTTTAATGTGCTGTTGGATTCTGTTTGCTAGTATTTTGTTGAGGATTTTTGCCTCTATGTTCATCAGTGATATTGGCCTGTAGTTTTCTTTCTTTGTGACATCTTTGTCTGGTTTTGGTATCAGGGTGATGGTGGGCTCATAGAATGAGTTTGGGAGTGTTCCTCCCTCTGGTATATTTTGGAAGAGTTTGCGAAGGATAGGTGTTAGCTCTTTTATAAATGTTTGATAGAATTCGCCTGTGAAGCCATCTGGTCCTGGGCTATTGTTTGTTGGAAGATTTTTAATCACAGTTTCAATTTCAGTGCTTGTGATTGGTCTGTCTATATTTTCTATTTCTTCCTGATTCAGTCTTGGAAGGTTGTGCATTTCTAAGAATTTGTCCACTTCTTCCAGGTTGTCCATTTTATTGGCATAAAGCTTCTTGTAGTAATGTCTCATGATCCTTTGTATTTCTGCAGTGTCAGTTGTTACTTCTCCTTTTTCATTTCTAAATCTATTGATTTGAGTCTTCTCCATTTTTTTCTTGATGAGTCTGGCTAATGGTTTATCAATTTTGTTTATCTTCTCAAAGCACCGTCTTTTACTTTTATTGATCTTTGCTACCGTTTCCTTCACTTCCTTTTCATTTATTTCTGATCTGATCTTTATGATTTCTTTCCTTCTGCTAATTTTGGGGTTTTTTGCTCTTCTTTCACTAGTTGCTTTAGGTGTAAGGTTAGGTTGTTTATTTGAGATGTTTCTTGTTTCTTAAGGTAGGATTGTGTTGCTAAAAACTTCCCTCTTAGAACTGCTTTTGCTGCATCCCATAGGTTTTGGGTGGTCGTGTTTTCATTGTCATTTGTTTCTAGGTGTTTTTTTGATTTCCTCTTTGATTTCTTCAGTGATCTCTTGGTTATTAAATAGTGTATTGTTTAGCCTCCGTGTGTTTGTATTTTTTACAGATTTTTTCCTGTAATTGATATGTAGTCTTATAGCGTTGTGTGGAAAAGATACTTGATATGATTTCAATTTTCTTAAATTTACCAAGGCTTGATTTGTAACCCAGGATATGACCTATCCTGGAGAATGTTCCATGAGCACTTGAGAAGAATGTGTATTCTGTTGTTTTTGGATGGAACGGCCTATAAATATCTATTAAGTCCATCTTGTTTAATGTATCATTTAAAGCTTGTGTTTCCTTATCTATTTTCATTTTGGATGATCTGTCCATTGGTGAAAGTGGGGTGTTAGAGTCCCCTACTATGATTGTGTTACTGTCGATTTCCCCTTTTATGGCTGTTAGTATTTGCCTTATGTATTGAGGTGCTCCTATGTTGGGTGCATAAATATTTACAATTGTTATATCTTCGTCTTGGATCGATCCCTTGATCATTATTTAGTGTCCTTCTTTGTCTCTTGTAATAGTCTTTATTTTAAAGCCTATTTTGTCTGATATGAAAATTGCTACTCCAGCTTTCTTTTGATTTCCATTTGCATGGAATATCTTTTTCCATCCCCTCACTTTCAGTCTGTATGTGTCCCTAGGTCTGAAGTGGATCTCTTGTAGACAGCATATATACGGGTCTTGTTTTTGTATCCATTCAGCCAGTCCCTGACTTTTGGTTGGAGCATTTAATCCATTTACATTTAAGGTAATTATTGATATGTATGTACTTATTACCATTTCCTTAATTGTTTTGGGTTTGTTATTGTAGGTCTTTTCCTTCTCTTGTGTTTCCTGCCTAGAGAAGTTCCTTTAGCATTTGTTGTAAACCTGGTTTGATGGTGCTGAATTCTCTTAGCTTTTGCTTGTCTGTAAAGGTTTTAACGTCTCCATCAAATCTGAATGAGATCCTTGCTGGGTAGAGTAATTTTGGTTGTAGGTTTTTCTCCTTCATCACTTTAAATATGTCCTGCCACTCCCTTCTGGCTTGCAGAGTTTCTGCTGAAGGATCAGCTGTTAACCTAATGGGGATTCCCTTGTGTGTTATTTGTTGTTTTTCCCTTGTTGCTTTTAATATTTTCTGTTTGTATTTAATTTTTGTTAGTTTGATTAATTTGTGTCTTGGAGTGTTTCTCCTTGGATTTATCCTGTATGGGACTCTCTGTGCTTCCTGGACTTGATTAACTATTTCCTTTCCCATATTAGGGAAGTTTTCAAGTATAATCTCTTCAAATATTTTCTCAGTCCCTTTCTTTTTCTCTTCTTCTTCTGGGACCCCTAAAATTCGAATGTTGGTGCGTTTAATGTTGTCCCAGAGGTCTCTGAGACTGTCCTCAATTCTTTTCATTCTTTTTTTTTCTTTATTCTGCTCTGCAGTAGTTATTTCCACTATTTTATCTTCCAGGTCACTTATCCGTTCTTCTGCCTCAGTTATTCTGCTATTGATCCCTTCTAGAGAATTTTTAATTTCATTTTTTGTGTTGTTCATCACTGTTTGTTTGCTCTTTAGTTCTTCTAGGTCCTTGTTAAAAGTTTCTTGTATTTTCTCTATTCTATTTCCATGATTTTGGATCATCTTTACTATCATTATTCTGAATTCTTTTTCAGGTATACTGCCTATTTCCTCTTCATTTGTTAGGTCTGGTGGGGTTTTGCCTTGCTCCTTCATCTGCTGTGTGTTTTTCTGTCTTCTCATTTTGCTTATCTTACTGTGTTTGGGGTCTCCTTTTCACAGGCTGCAGGTTTGTAATTCCCGTTGTTTTTGGTGTCTGTCCCCAGTGGCTAAGGTTGGTTCAGTGGGTTGTGTAGGCTTCCTGGTGGAGGGGACTAGTACCTGTGTTCTGGTGGATGAGGCTGGATCTTATCTTTCTGGTGGGCAGGTCCACATCTGGTGGTGTGTTTTGGGGTGTCTGTGGCCTTATTATGATTTTAGGCAGCCTCTCTGCTAATGGATGGGTTTGTGTTCCTGTCTTCCTGTTGTTTGGCATAGAGTGTCCAGCACTGTAGCTTGCTGGTCATTGAGTGGAGCTGGGTCTTGGCGGTGAGATGGAGATCTCTGGGAGATTTTCGCCGTTTGATATTATGTGGAGCTGGGAGGTCTCTTGTGGACCAGTGTCCTGAACTTGGCTCTCCCACCTCAGAGGCACAGCCCTGATGCCTGGCTGGAGCACCAAAAGCCTGTCCTCCACATGGCACAGAATAAAAGGGAGAACAAAATAGAAAGAAAGAAAGAAGATAAAATAAAATAAAGTTATTAAAATAAATAATAAAAAATAATTATTAAGAAAAACTTTTTTAAAAATTAAAAAAAAAAAACCAAAAACGGAAAGACAGAATCCTAGGACAAATGGTAAAAGCAAAGCTATACAGACAAAATCACACACAGAAGCATACACGTACACACTCACAAAAAGAGGAAAAGGGAAAAAATATATATATATCTTTGATCCCAAAGTCCACCTCCTCAATTTGGGATGATTCATTGTCTCTTCAGGTATTCCACAGATGCAGCGTACATCAAGTTGACTGTGGAGATTTAATCCACTGCTCCTGAGGCTGCTGGGAGAGATTTCCCTTTCTCTTCTTTGTTCGCATAGCTCCCGGGGCTCAGCTTTGGATTTGGCCCTGCCTCTGCGTGTAGGTTGCCTGAGGATGTCTGTTCTTCGCTCAGACAGGACGGGGTTAAATTTGCAGCTGATTCGGGGGCTCTGGCTCACTCAGGCTGGGGGGAGGGAGGGGTACAGAGGCAGGGAGAGCCTGCGGTGGCAGAGGCCGGCGTGATGTTGCACCAGCCTGAGGGCGCCATGCGTTCTCCCGAGGAAGTTGTCCCTGGATCACAGGACCCTGGCAGTGGCGGGCTGCACAGGCTCCCAGGAGGGGAACGTGTGGAGAGTGAGCTGTGCTCGCACACAGGCTTCTTGGTGGCGGCAGCAGCAGCCTTAGCGTCCCATGCCCATCTCTGGAGTCCGCGCTGTTAGCCACGGCTCGCGTCTGTCTCTGGAGCTCCTTTAAGCAGCGCTCTTAATCCCCTCTCCTCGCGCACCAGAAAACAAAGAGGCAAGAAAAAGTCTCTTGCCTCTTCGGCAGGTCCAGACTTTTCCCGGCTAGCAGTGGTGCACTAACCCCCTGCAGGCTGTGTTCACGCAGCCAACCCCAGTCCTCTCCCTGGGATCTGACCTCCGAAGCCTGAGTCTCAGCTCCCAGCCCCGCCGGCACCGGGGGGCGGGGGGAGCAGACAAGCCTCTTGGGCTGGTGAGTGCTGGTTGGCACCGATCCTCTGTGCGGGAATCTCTCCGCTTTGCCCTCCGTGCCCCTGTGCTCTCCTCCGTGGCTCTGAAGCTTCCCCCCTCTGCCACCCGCAGTCTCTGCCCGCGAAGGGGCTTCCTAGTGTGTGGAAACCTTTCCTCCTTCACAGCTACCTCCCAGAGGTGCTGGTCCCGTCCCTATCCTTCTGTCTCTGTTTTTTCTTTTTTCTTTTCCCTACCCAGGTACGTGGGGAGTTTCTTGCCTTTTGGGAGGTCTGAGATCTTCTGCCAGCATTCAGTAGGTGTTCTGTAGGAGTTGTTCCACATGTAGATGTATTTCTGATGTATTTGTGGGGAGGAAGGGGATCTCCACGTATTACTCTTCCGCCATCTTGAAGCTCCTCCTCGCGATGTATTTAAAGCAGATTCAATCATTACCCTCAGATCATTTTCAAAATTTCTGCTGTGATTCATGTCCTCTGTCTAAAAAGACCTTATATCTGGAGTCTTAAACATAATTTTTCTTAGGTCAACTTTTAATTTTATATATATTTAAGTTACCTAAGTTCCTATGAGTTGTAAGAAGAAATACTCTTTCGGTCATCCAAATAACAAATCATCCCTTTGATTTATTTTCATGTATTTATTAGAAAGTTTGGGTGGTTGGAGAGGTCCAGGCAGTGACACCAGCTTGGTTTTGTTCCCTGTTCCCTAAGCACCCAGAGCTCGGACATCAGATGTGTGTGCTTCGGCTAATCAGCGAGCACATTATTGAATCTACTCTACATAAACTTCTGAACTCCTTATCATCATGACTGCTGTGATTTTCTGTGTGTTTACTGTGTACCAAACCTTACTAGATGTTTCCATCAACCCTTAAAACAACCTGATGAATTGAGTTTACAAAAACTGAGGTTCAGAAAGGCTGAGCAATATGACTCATGTCTCACAACCAGTTAGTAAGTAGCATCTGCAAGATTCAAACCCAGTTCGGTCTGACCCAAAGTTTGTAATCTGAGATGCTGCCCCACACGGCCTCCTCTGTGTGAAGGAATGGTCTCCTTGTTGCCAAATGTCAAGTGTTACCGGAATGCTTTGGAATGCCCAGCGCTGTGATCTCACTTGACTATTAGGCTGGGTATTAGTCAGTTTAACTATGCTGTGGTAGGAAAGAAACTTCCAGTTTTAGTGGCTCAACACATAAAGGTGTATGTTTTACCCACACGGAGTCTACTATGGGTCTGGTAGCTCTGCATGGCAGCTCTGTTCAAGGATCTGGGCTGTTTCCACCTCTTGCTGTAATACCAGTTAGAGCATGGGCTTCTAGCCTCTGTGCCAGAGAAGACGAGCAAGTTTGTTCACTGTTTCTTCAATGCTGCCTGAGACCGACCCATGGCCCCACCAAACTGTGAAGGCTCTGAACAAAGTGGGGAGCGCATGTATATCCCGTAAGGAGTGGGTGTCGCTGCCACAACCCACAAGGGCAGTCCTGATGTAGAAGGCGGACGAGATCATCCATGACCCCCACCACCTGGGGCAGTGAGGTGCCTCTCAGGCTGTAAACCAATCACAGCTCAGAGAGAGGAGTAACTTAGGGGGAGCGGGCAAATAAAATGAGACATCTTGTGTCAAAGATGAGACTCCTGAATGTTGGCTTGCGAGGGGCCTCCTGCATGTGGGGACAGGTCAGTAGAGAAGATGTGCAGAACCTGGGCTAAGGGCCTGTGGAATTATTGCAGCCCTTCTGTCCAGAGACTAGGGAGGTCAGGAGGCAGTGTGTAAAAGGAGACAGGCTCCGTGAGTCCTGGGAGCACACTTTTTTATACTTCAAGTATGTTCTGTGTATTTCTACTTGAATCTCCCTTAATAACTAGCCACTTAGTATTAATTCATTTTAGTACTATTTAGTCATTTGTAAAGTCCTCGTGCATCTCAGCTATCCAGATGGGAGACGGGGAAAAGTTTGTGTCCAAAACATAAGAAAGGTCAAATTGTGTCCAGAGTCCTATCCCATCTCTGTTCCCTATATCATTTCTTTCCATAGAAATTATCACCTTTTTGTTTACTATATATTTTACTAATTTATTTTATTATCCATCTACACTAATAGAATGCAAATTCCACGAGGGCAGTGACTTTCATCTGTTTAGTTCACTGCAGTTTCCACAGCATACAGAATAGTGTCTGGCACACGGTAAGTGCTAAATAAATATTTGCTGAATAAAGGAGCCATGGTGATTGGTTGGAATAAGAGAACGTTCATGGAAATGGGAAATGAGGGGAAAATTTAGGGGCAGGTTTAACGTACCAGGAGTTCGTTATGGAGCAAGAACTTGGAGGGTTCACATATCAAGAGATTTTTCTTAAACGACATTTCTTTCACAGCCTACTGAAACGGACCAGGACCCTATGGTCCTTGCCAACCATGTCCTCAGACTGCCTTATGTCTGTGGAAAAATTTTAGCCAAACAATAAGTTTAATCAGAGAAGTAAGAAATTACAGAAACAAGGGAAAACAGTCA
Source organism: Platanista minor (assembly GCA_004363435.1). Lineage (NCBI taxonomy): Eukaryota > Metazoa > Chordata > Mammalia > Artiodactyla > Platanistidae > Platanista > Platanista minor. The sequence continues at coordinate 28,768 of RJWK010014394.1, read as the reverse complement.
AAAGAGACCAAATAATAGTACTGTAGTCATTAAGCAAAGTTAGGAACCTTTGGTTCCTCCTCAAAGGCTATAGATAATATTCTGAGCCATATCCTGTGAGCTGTCTTATAGACGCTGAAAGCCCCACCAGGTGCGTGAAGTTTACTGCGTGATGTCCAGACTGTAGCCGTGACATAAGCTTCCACAGTTCTGAGAACTGGACTCAAAGAAATGGGAAATTGACCCTGGAACTGAAGATTAACTGTACTTTAAACAATCAATACGATGCCGATCAGACCTCCGATGACCAACGTCAAGATGACTGTCAGAGCTGACTGCGCTGTTTCTGCGTGCAGCCCCCTCCCCGCATCTATAAAAGCTCTTGCGCACTGATTGTCAGTGGGGGGAGTCGGCCTTTGGACAGGACTCTTCCCCCTCCCCCACCAGGCTGCCGGCCTCTGTAATAAAGCAAACTTTCCTTCCCACTAACCTGGCCTCTTTACTGGCTTTAGAGCGGCGAGCTGCCCGACCCCACTTTCTGTTACAATTTCTGGCTCCCAACCTGGGGCTGCTGCACTCTCGCGACATCTGCTCCCGGGGTTTTCCCGAGCTGAGCCGCCATGACGACGCGCCGGGATGGCTGTGAGGAGCCGCTGCTCGAGGCTCGCTGCCCCCGGGAGGGGGTTTTGGGGGGACGCTCCTAGCAGCTGCCGAAATCATGTGTTTGGGGGATCCTCCCTGTTTCTCCCCTGCTTGGCATTGGCTGTCAATGTACGCTTTTCCTTGGTGGAACGGAAACATGCATCTGGACAAGCTGACGAGCTCCAAGACCGAGTAAGTCCACTGGTGTTTCCCGGGCAAACTTGTCTTTTGAGCACGAAGCGCTATTGGGCATTTTGCCAGTTGGTTCTGACGTCGAGGACCATTTGTGAGCACCAAGAGTTGTTGGGCATTTTGCCAGTTGGTTCTAACGTGTGTCTGAGGTCGAGGACCATTTGTGAGCCTGAAGCGCTGTTGGGCATTTTGCCAGTTGGTTCTGACGTGTGTCTGACTTCGAGGACCATTTGTGTTGGGGACGTGTTTGTTTGGGACACCGTATCGATCGTCTTGTAGGATTGTGAAAGTTCTGTCTTCTGGTGTGTGAATGTATATTCCATTTGTGTGATTGGTATCTTTGTTGTCTTTTGTAAATGAGAAATCCAGGTTCAATTTATTAGAAAAATTTTAGCTATGAGATTATGACTAAAGAAAAAGAAAGATAAATTTTTTAACAATGTATGGCAACAGTATTCTTTAGACTCTGGAGAAAATTGCTTAAGATGAAACTCTTTTGAAATTCCAAAACTGGTTCTTTTCACATACGCAGTTAGAGAAAGCTGGCTTGATTAAAAAAAAAAAAATTTTTTTTTAAATTTCAGAATTCTGAATCCAAGAGAACAAAAGTTCCTAGTAAAAAACTTGAAGTTAACTCATCATGTCCTTGAAATACAAAAACAGCCCACTTTGCCTGAGACTTCAGCCTTGGGTTAATTAGTAGAACTTCAAGCCAGGAAAAAAAAGGAGGAAAGATATTTTAAACTGAAGTTTGTAAACGTAACTTACTCCAACTGTTATTAATAGACTAATGAGCTCTGTATTAATATATATGATTCATGAATAAGTTTTAAGATAAAGCTATGAGTCTCTGTCTGGAGGCACATATGTCTATGTGTGACCTTGTCATAAATAATAAAATAGAGATAAATTGGATAAAAGCTTTTGGATAAACACTTTCAGAGTAATTATGTTTCAGGGATGTTTACTTAAAAATAGTTTTTACAGATGCTGGTATAACAGACAGTTCAATTACTTGTTTCTTGGTTTTGTTAAGATTTTAAGGGTTAAAAATTGTAGTATGTAATTAAAGCTACTAAAATGATAAGGGAAGCATTTCAGTGTGTGAAGCAAGTAAGGTATGTGTTGTCAGCAAGAGAAGGTATAAAGAATGGTGATAGTTTTTTGAAGAAAAAAAGAAGCATTTTGTCCTAGAGCTGTTTGCTTATATATGGGGAAAATAAGTGAAAAATTAATATGGGTCCAGAAAGTGATAAAAGCTTTGTGAAAAAGGAACTTTGAGAAAAGAATTTTGTATATTGTCAAGTTTGATTTAGATTGAATTTAATTAGATAAATGAATTTTGTTATATATAGTAAGCTAGCATAAAACTGGAATTTGGTTTTCTCTCTCTATTGAGAGAACAAAGTTTTCCTGGAATATTGAACTGCTTTTGATAACAGATTGTAAGTTTCTTTCTCTAGCTAACTTTGAGTATTCCATAGGGCCCCTAGGCATCTCAGAAGAAATATTAAAGTTGAGAATTCCCTGGTGGTCCAAGGTTGGGACTTGTCGCTTTCACTGCCAAGGGCACATGTTCGGTCCCTGGTCAGGGAGCTAGGATCTTGCAAGCCATGCCACGTGGCCAAAAAAGAAAGAAAAGAATATTAAAGTAACTAGGATTATTTGGTACGATATTATATGGAAAACATTTGGTAACTTTCAGATCATACTGCTGAACTGGGTAAGAAACTTAAAGAATTCTAATGGAAAGTTATTGTTTTGCTTCAAACCATATATTTATTTATTTATTTATTTATTTATTTATCTATCTATCTATCTATCTATTTATTTATTTATTTATTTTGCGGTACGCGGGCCTCCTCATCACTGTGGCCTCTCCCGCTGTGGAGCACAGGCTCCGGACGCGCAGGCCCAGCGGCCATGGCTCACGGGCCCAGCCGCTCCGCGGCACGTGTGATCCTCCCGGACCGGGGCACGAACCCGTCCCCTGCATCGACAGGCGGACTCCCAATCACTGCGCCACCAGGGAAGCCCTTCAAACCATATTTTTGACCCCGGTGTTCAGGATTGAAAAAAATTGTCTTACGAAGTTATCACAGAGCATAATTACTTATGATGTGTATCACTGCTGGCTTTAAGTTTACTGCTAAAAGCACATGTACAATGCTTGTGTGACAATTGGGTATAAGTGCTAAAATGTATAGCCTATAAAATGTTTCCCCTTCAGCAAACCTCTGTACTTGTTTGTTATGTCTGATTAGTTTCCCCCCAACATGGACAACTAGGCCAATATATAAACAAAAAGTAGGCCTAGCAACAAGGGGACATGAATGGACCCAGAGCAGGCCACTGAGCCGCTCTGGCAATGCTGGAAAAAATATTGATTATCAATGCTTTCTATGGAAAGATTTGCAATTAAAAGGGGAAAATGATGGAAGAAATTTTCACATATTGAGGTATGGGGAAGTCATTCTGGCTTATACATGATTTAATTTGAACTTTAGGCTAACCAAAACAGTCTGTTTATGGCCTATTAGACATACATTGTGTGTCTGCTTTAACCATTAAGGAAAAAAAAAAAATTCAGAGAATAATACAAAGATGCATTTTGATTATTATCTTCATTGTAATATGTCTACTAATTTTCAAATGTTTGTCCAGGTGGTATGACAAAGCAATCAAAGAGAGAGGTAATGTTTTCATAATATGAAATATCAATGCTAAGCTTAGAACTTATCCTCACCTTATAGGATTTATTAAGTGATAAATCATCTGTGGTCTCATAGAAGCCTATCTCCCAGCAATTGTGGGAAGACAAACTTTCTAGATACCTGGTTGAAAATGGCATATATGTTTAGCCAGTGGGATGCCAACAGCAGTGATAAATTTTTGCAACACAGCTGGGCTACCACAGGATTAGTTAGCAAAGCAGAACTCTTCCTGAGTGGTATTGCTTGAGGATGACTAAAGGTTCTCCAAAAACCTAGCTTTGACCCTTCTTCTGTTCAAAAAGATAAAGTATAAATGTGTTCCCTTCTCCTAAAATTTCATTTTATATAAAAACATGATACTTTTAAAGTAGTAAAATTGGAGTGTGGCTAGAAAAACAAGTACAATAGCAAAATGCAAAAGCTGACAAAATACAGGAACATAGAAAATGAATGAGATAGACTATGGGGCTTTTTAGCTAAAATAGTGAATAGTGCTTTGTCTGCATTACGTAAGTGCAATGAAGAAAATTAAGCAAAGACGGAGATAGGGAATGGTGGGAGGAGATTTATAAATAGTAAAAGAGAAAATAGAGAAAAACAGTAATTTTTTAAAAAGCCCCTTATGTCACTAACTTTCCCTCTTCTGATAGCTGTGAAAGTGAGATTAATATAGCAAAAAAACAGCAAAAAAATCAACTAAACATGGTAATGACTACAACCTACTTCACTAAACTTCAAAACCTAAAACCAAGCTAACAGAAAACTCTAGAGCAGCCAGGAGCAACAAGGAGGTACAGCACAGCCTGGCTTCTCACCTGATTCTGCCCCTCACCCCCACCCAGGAGGACACACATGGGTGGCTCAAAGGAATCCCAAGGATGCTCACTGACAACACCAAACCTTGAGTTATTCAAACTGAGAGGATGATCTTATCTTTTTCTTTTTTTGAGTGAGGAGAAGTGGAAACTATTGAAAACTATTTTGTTTCCCAAAATAAAGGGGAAATTGGTAGGATGGGGAGAGGAGGTTTCCATGAAGTTCTTTGAATTGGGGAGCCATCTGAAGCCTAAAAGGGCACCCCCATCTTGGGAAGGAGCTACAGCCCCCCATTAGGTGATGGGATATCTGGTGTGGCAAAGCCAACTCATTCACCAGTTTCTTCCTTTAGTGATAGAATCCCCAAATTTCACCTGCCCATCTGACTTCCCAGGAGAAAGACTGCATTTCCCAGCCCCCCTTGCTACTCTGTGGTCATGTGACTATGTTCTTGCCAGTCATATGGGAGAGAAAGTGATGCTTCAAACCTCAGGTTCCTGTCTTTTAAAAAAGTAATTATGCCCTTTCCTTGCTCTTTTTCCCTTCAACTGACTGCATGTGGATGTGCCAGTAAGAGCCGAGTGCCACTGTAATGCATAGACAGCTTTACAACAAAATAGAAGAATTCAGGATCCCTGATGTGTCTGTGCCACCAAACCAGATGGCTTACATTCAATTAGTTACATAAGAGAAATACAAATTTTATGTTATTTAAATCACTGCTGTTTTGGCCTTTGTAGTCAAACCAGTATCACATCTAGTACCTGATTAGATGTCTAACTTAGGATGTTTAACAAAATCTTTAAACTGAGCCCAGATATGCTAACAAAGACTGCACACCAACCAAGATGATCTTGCCTCTTTCCTTTCTCATTTTCTCACACTATAGGTCAGATATAGTGGGAAGAAAGTCAAGAATTAGCCATTCTATATCTGAGCAAAGAGAAGGTCCAGGCTGAGTGATCTAAGCATAAACAAGATAAAAAGAAGCATCTTGGCACCAGGCAAACAAATAACAGCAAACACAAAAACAGCACAGAAAAAAAAAAAAAAAGATAACACAATCTAGAAAAAAACATAAATCAAGAAACAAAAGAGATGTACTCACAATTACTGATGTTATATATAGAATGTGAATAAACAAAAACATATAATTAGAAAATAAAATAAAAGGATATGATAGAAATAGGGCTTTCAAACTTAAGCCAAATTGCTGAAGAAAATAACATCATTACAGGTTTAATAAATAACTTAATAAAGAGGAAAATACTTTTGAAAATAGAATTACTGGCAGAATTCATCAAGATCCATAGTGGCCAAGTTAGGAATGAAACACAGCTCCTTCTAGAGAAACCTGACCCCAGAAATTCTCTCCCATTTGTTTAAATCTCTTGGTGCATGAATCCCTGTCTCAAGGACCATGCTTCCCTGTTTCTGTGCAGCTCCCGGAGAAGTTGTTAGTGAGACTCAGAATGGAGTAGAGAACAAAATCTCAGAGGGAGCTAAGGGAAGATTCAGGATCTTGTAATATTAAATCATGGAGATGTGATCATCTGAGTTCTTGGCATCCTAGAGGTTCATATTTCATTAGCTCTTAGAGAAATGATATCAGAATATGATGCTGTCCCAGTGGGATTGAAATTTGTCATTTCCTATTGAGGAAAAATGTTTTTTTATTTATTAGGTGCCAAAGTGTCTGCATGTTAGTCTAACCTGTAAGGATAAAGTACATTCACGGGCTCACTGCTCTGGGGAAGGCTCTGGAGTGTGCAGTCACCTTGCACACTGGAGAGTGGGGTCTCCAGATGATGCCTCAGGCATTTTCATTCCTGGTACAAAGATCCTCAGAAAATCAGCTGGTGGCCATCTCACCCCAAACAAAAAGGAAGGAGGAACGAAGGTTGTAGAGGGAACAGGGTAACTGAAATTGGTGGGCTGATTGAGGAAGACAAACAGGAGAGAAAAGTCCTTCACCGAAAGTCTTCCACGGAATCTTGGGTATTTAAGATACTTCCAAAAAAGGATTCTGCAGAACTAATGTTTCCTGGAAATGCTATATACAACCACATCCCTCTTTAAGAATCACGGCTGCTTTGATATGCTAATGCACACTTTAATCTTTAATTCAGAAGGCCCCACACTTATTTACCCGTGAAATATATTTTGTATACAATACTTTGACAATATCCTCATTCTGAGAAGTGGTTAGAGAGTAATAAACTAAGAAATAGATTTGGTTGCATGAACACAAGACAGGAACAGTAGGCTAAGTTATGGTTGGAAGTGTTGCCCCAAGATGTGAAGTGTTCCCCAAGATCCTTTGTCCTAGTTGAGTAAATAAAGGACCAAGAAAACCTAAGAGAATTATTGATGAGGGAGACACAAACATATAGGAATCGTAGGCAAGAACTCTAGACCAGAATTTACAGCATGTTCTCTATTCCTTTCTCTCAACAAATTCTTTATGCTAATGAGCCTAGAATTATCTCACATCATCATCCCCCTGCTTAATCACCTTTGATTACCTCTGGTGTGCCTCCATAACCTTGGGTTAAACAATGCAGACAGCCCCTTCCTCTTCCCTGACTGTGACAGTGTATTATAACTGAGCCATTTCTGCGTCTCTGGTCACCCTTGTATTCTCCAAAGTGCATCCTCTGTACATTAATTTGCTAGTTAAATATTGATAGCAAGCCTCTGCCTTAATATTTACTTTGTTGCTCCATTATTGCTACGTACAGGGTGATTAGTTGTTTCTGTCTTCCCAGCCTGTTTAATCAGGACTGAGTCAACCTTCCCTATGTTTAACCTTCTGGTCCCACCATAGCAGGAGAGTGTTTAGGAGAGTATTCTGACATCAGCTCTGAAATGATTCTCTACGCTTGCTCGACGTGTGTGCCACCACAGCCAGTAGGGGTCAGAAGGGCATTTCTCTTGGGGTCAGGTGGTTGGTAGTGAGAAAGGAAAGCCCTTTCCTTAAGGGCTTGAACATCTCTCTTTGAACGTTGCCTCCTAAATGTAGCCTAAGGGAAAACCAGGGACAAGCAGGTAGCTTCTGTGTTTTTTATGGAATGTTGGCCCTGGACCTCCTACAGCACGGAAACTTGCTATGACAGCAGGCACCCCATCCGCACAAGGACTGGGGAAAGTGTTCCTGCCAAAAACAGAGACCTGGATGCCATCTCTGCTCTTGACAGGAGTCTATTAAAAGCTCTTGGGCAAGTAACTGCACTCTCTCCATTTGCCTCACCGAGTCGTATGGAAGGATTTAGTCATAAGTGAACGGGAAGCATCTTTGAAAATTTGCTGTGCTGGGAAAGAAAGATGCATTATGGCAAAGAAGTGTAAATATCATCCTTGAAGGCAAGTGGATCCTTCTGTTTTAATCTGGATGGTGTCAGTGGCAGGCTTCAACATTTGTTTCCCAAACTGGAAGTTGGGACTGCCCCCAGCAGAAAGGCCACGGTTGCCTTTGGCATGTGCATATTTGGGGAGGGAGTAAAAACTAAATTTTAGACATATTCGTGTTGTTATCAAAAGAAAAAGGCTTAACAGATGGGCTCTGGGCTGTTTGCAAGCAGTGACTTGGGAATTTTCTTTCTGCCTCTCCACCCCCCAGTAGAACGGAGGCAAGCGAGTGAATCTTCCAGAAGGTCACCATCTGATTTTCAGTGAGAGTGCCTTGCAGCTCAGACTTTAGGTAACATAGGTATCACATTAAGTACACAGTTTAAAGTTCCCCCAGTGGGTGCCGACTAGGCAATTGGTCCCTTGTGTTGGTAGAATGTATAGAGTATTGATGTTTCCGGCTATTTCCCAGGTGGTTTCTCCCATCCAGAGTCCTGGGGAATTGAAGGCTTCTGTGGCTGGAGTGACATCTCCAGTCATAGAAACTAGAATCCAAATAGCCACCCTCCAAGTAGGCAACTAGTTTTGTGCTTGACCCATTCATCAGTGGTTTTTGATTATTTGACATCCCTCTAAAACTCCATCTTCTGTCATCCTGCCATGCTTTCTGCAGACAGTTGGAATACTCTCTTTCCTCCTGCTTCCTCGTCTTCGATTGATTGCCTTGGAACTTCCAACTCATTTTTGGAGCTGCAACTCAAATTTCCCACTTAGTATAAGCCTTCCTGGTCCCCACAAGTGAGAGAGAGCCACCATCTAGGTCCCCATAGCACTATGCACAGACCGTTTCTAGCAACATCACATGAACTTTATAACTATTTGTTTACTTTCTTTATTGGTCAACCTGCAGACAAGAAAGTCAAGGTCATTCCAGGAAGTTCAACAGGAGGAATTCAATGCAATAAACTAGTGACAAAGGTGCTGAGAAAGTTGACAAGCCCAAGAGGGGACAGTGAGGCAATGCAGATTTTAATTACACTGGACAGCTGCTAGCTACCTCCTGGGGCTGGAAGAACAAAGGGAAAAGGAGATGCTTTCAGAGCCCAGAAGCCAAGGCTACCTGGCCAGATCTGGCTCATGGGATCTGGCACCCCTGGGTCACCACCCAAAGCAGAGAGAGAGGGGGATGGCTATCCTGGCATCTCCTTAACACCCATCCTCCACTGTCCTGCTGGTGCGCCTACTACCTTGAACGTGACCTGAAGCTTTCAGGGAAAGGTCTAAGATTGGATCTGAGAGCAAAGAAGCAAGTGGCTAGCTCAAATACTTTTCTCCTTCAGTTGACAGTGAACTTCATTTTGGTATCCTCAGCACAAGATACTACATAGATCTGCTGAGCAAAGTACTGACTTAAAGTGAGATCTATTTTCTTTGTAGTCTTGTCAAAAGGGCTTATGCCTTTTTAGAAAAATAATATCAATCTTCTCAGCCTCTTACCTTAAACCATTTTCCGTCTTTTCATCAAATCGAAAAGTTCTCTTTTTTTTTCCTTTTAACTATGGTATTTCCATCTTTTGCAGGCTTTTCTCAGTTCCCACATTCCCAGCATTCCAAGGGGATGATAAGAAGCTGCTGGTAATCTTGTGTGAAATTTGCATTGACTTCCCTAGGGCCCTTCTCTGGAGGCCAGTCAGGCTAAGAAAGGAGCTCCTTTTGGATCAGACACTTTTTAAGTCTTTTCATTATCAATTCACCAGTACAGCACATAATGAGGTCTTATAGTAGCAGATAGGGAATTCATTTCTCAGGCAAGTGGCTGAACTTGTAAGCTGCCAGATCGTGGACCATTATCTATAATTACTTCATGGGTATTCCACAAAGGTCGTTTTCTTTGTAGGATTAAAAAAAAAAAAAAAAAAAAAAAGGCAGGTCTCTCTATAGGTTTGGTAGATTAAGGCCACCGAAGAAACATGAACTAGTGTTGCCGTCTAAGAGGGGGTGTTTCTCTCCTCCAGGACGAAGTCATTGCCCTCTCTGCCTTCACCAGGAAATCACCTTCAGTGAAGCAACTGAGCATGACAAACGATGGTATATTTACTGGTCTCTGAAACTCTGGGTTCTTTGCTATTTGCCCACTTTTATATGCAAGTTCCCTGTCAATGAGTTTCTATTTCAGTCATGACATTCCTCAGGACTTGCTTACAAATCAGCCAGGTGCCAGATTCCTCACACAAATGCAGGGAAAGAAAAAAATCATAAGCTACTCCACGGAGAAACAAGTTCTGCAAAACTCAATGACCGAAAAAAAGGTTGTTGCCTGAGGAAGACGGCTGAGAAGGTGGCAGAGATGTGCTGGAGCCCACTGGTACAGACCCCCGGAAAGCTGATTATGTACGCCTCTTCCCAACTAAGTGTTGAGTGAAGTCATACTAGTAGCTTGAAATTGACCGGAGTGTGAATATTTACATCACAAAAATGAGCAAACACTACTAATCAGTGCTTTTTCCTTTTCCTTTCTTTTACTGAGATCCTGTAAAACATTTACCAGTGCACCATGGAGAGGGAAAGAATCTCATTTTTGCTAATCCTTGCCATTTGATAAAGCCCATCAGATAAAGACCACCAGGGACACACCTGCAACCAAACAATTTAGGTTTATAACTTGCTACACCAAGGGTGATTGAACACCACAGGAGAAGTGGGGCAGCTCATCAAGAAGGAGTTGGGGCTGATGTAGGATGATTTTTAAGAGGGACTGGGAAAGAGAGAGCCTCTTTGCACTGGAGGCTGCCATGCTGCAGGCAGTTTAGAAACCGGGAGAGCAGTAGTCATTACTCAGGGGGAGGAAGGTTGAAGTGAGGCTGCGGGAGTCATTGGGAACATTGTCATTAGGTAAGAAAAGCAGTGATCGCTCCAAGGAGGGAGGTCCCCATCATTTCCCAGCTGTGGTTTTGCCCTGGGAGGCACCCTGTGTAGCCTCAGCCAGATGCCATGAGAAACTTGTTTTATTTAGGTTGTGTTGGAACATCACAGTCTGATTACCAGCAGTGCTAAGAAGTAGACTCAGGGTCCTGCTTCCTTGGAAACTGCCAAGTTGAGATAACTGTGGAATGTTGTCTTCAAATGGAAGCAGCACCAAGGCTGCTTCCCTGTGTCAAAGTGACCCACAGAGTCGGAGCCTCCAGGCAAGAGCAGCCGTGCATTCCCACTGAAGTGAATCAAACAGCAAAGCTTCTCACCGTATAGGATGTGAAAAACTGTCATCAGTGAACAAAAGTGTTTTGCCAAGGTTGACACGTTAGCAGCCTTTACCTGCTCACCGTTGCTTATTTCACCGGTCTGGCCACTAAATTCTCAGGGAACATGGTTGCATTTTTACCCAAAGGAAGTGCAGACGCAGGGGAAGCTTTTAAGACTTGAACAGTTTTATGTCTTAAACACCTTTTGTCTCCAGAACCGAGCACAGGGCCTGATACAACGTCAGTGCCTAATGAATGCTTATGAAATTCAATCCTAGGGAATGCGGTTATTAGGGAGAGAAATAGGACTCTCGGCACTGCTTGAGCCACACTGTTTAGACAGTTCTACACTCTGTAGGTATACAAGTTGTTTGTTACCATCACAATCAAGTTCCTTTTTCTGTAGAAAATGCCACTCCAACCTCTCACGGATAGGAAGGAAAATGTGGTGTCTGCAGGTGTGCCCTCTAGGTGTGGTCCTTACTGCAAGTAAACATGAAGTGTGATCTTTTTCTATAGGTCTCATCCACACAGCCACAAATCCCCAGAAGGTTTCAGCAGTGTTGCTCTTATTTTGGTCCACAAACCACCTGCAGCTGGATCACCTTGAGAACTTGCTTTAAAAAATGCAAATTTCCATCTTGGGGGCACTAAGGTTTGAGAACAGGTGATCCAGATGGTATGATTTTTTTTTTTTTTCCGTAAGTTCTGTTCATCTAATAAATCAATGGGAATGTGTGGATGCACTTGTCCACTCAACCAACATTTCCTGAGTGCCATGGCTACAGGAAAAAGACACTCAGGGATCTTACAGTCTTCCAGTAAACTCATATGCCAAGACTATTTACCCTGATCTGAGAGAGATTTTGTTTTCCTTTATTTAGACCAAAAAGAAAAAAATGACATCACGCTTCCTGACCAACAATCAGAATTGCTAATATTTACAAGCTAAGCTGTTTACAGCAGTTACTTCTCAGAGGATAGGATTGCTTGGGAGTGGGAAAAGAAATATACTTTATTGGACTGACCCAGGTTTTCTTTCCTCCTGCACCCCAGTCCACCCTCCATGACCCAACCCTCAGCTGATAGCTCAATGCAGAGTCTGGCGCCCAGTCGTTGGCCCCACCTGAGCAGCCCCCCATGGAGGGCCTGCTTCTCCCATCCCTTCCAGACTCTGAGGCTGCTCCCTGTACAGGGTTGGATCTCACCCGCTTGAAGGCTGGCAGGGCAGGTGGTGTCCCACCTAGAGCAAACTTTGACTAACGAGAAGCAAGACAAGTAAGAGCCATCAGAGAAATATCTTACCAACCCACTCCAAACACACACACCCATGGACTGTTCCAGGCAAGGGCCTCCCTGGGAGAGCACCCCTAGGTACTGGCACATAAGCTTTGCCTCAGGCTCTGTTTTGCAAAGAACCCAGGCTAAGACATTGTCCCTATAGCACTTTCTAGAAATTAACTTTCTCCCCAAATTGTCTATTAAAATATTTTAAATGTCTAGCTTTGGTTTTATGAGTAACCACGTCCATCTCTCCCTTGACATCAGGGATGGTACTTTGCTCGTATTTGTTTATCTAGCCCAAGGATCATGCCTTCAGTAGAGTAGGAATTCAATAAGCATGCATTTAATTGAATAATTAGGAGGCTTGCAGTCAGAATTACCAGGTACCTGGTGCTATCTTTGAAATGGGCTTGATCCCCTTAACCGTCAGGTACCTGAGCTACCCTATGTCATCATGCAACATTAGAGGTAAAAAGTGGGTGAGAAGAGAATAACAGAGTTTATCAATTATAAATTTCAAATTTCCAAAATGAACTGCTGAGGGCACTGTGATTTTCCCAGGCTGTGACAGTCACCTGTGTACCATGGGCCCCCGTGAACCACGGGCCCCCGTGAACCACCTCCATACAAGAGCAGTCAGTTGAAGTCTTTAGGAGGCTCAACCCATACAAGCGTATCTCGGATTTTAATATGCAAATCACCACAACCTTATCTTTCAAAGGACTTTTCTATTTCGTAAATTTTCATAAATTGAGAAAACTCTGGTTAATTTATATCAAACAGATATTTGCAAAAATCCAGTCAAATGATCTAGGCATGGTCCCCAGAATTAACTATAATCAACTCTTTGATTTCCCTCAAGTATTTACAGTTATATTTCTAAATAATATATTGCTATTTCTAATTCTTGATTTGTCAGTTTGGACATTAACTTTAAATCCCACCATGCTATATAAGAACTTACCTCTCATGCCCCGTATCCCTGCTACCTTCCCCCACCCTCCCAGTGCAGGTTTATCACAGCATTGAGTTATATCAGTAGTCAATTGGGTATCGGTATACAATTACCATTCACTACTGAGCCCATTAGCCCACAGGTCAATACTCCTTTCCTACACAGTTCTTTTCCTTTTGTTAATGATTATTCCATTCAGTTCATTTGCCTGGTTTTCTTTGTATGGATCCCAGTTTCCCTCCAGACATTCTAGTAATTCTGTCACATGTGTATATATGCTCCTGTCATACACTTATCCATCTCTCCCCGCAACCACAGTTCTGTTAGGACATGGCCTGGGCTTCCTGGGAGATGCCTAACTGAGCACCTGTCCTCCTGGGACTACTCCACTTTGGGGTCCTCTGTTTCTTAGATTATTTACTGTCCAGTAAGTTTCAGTGTAGAACAAAGACTTTGCCAGTACGTAAGGCCTCAAATTTTCCATATCCCTAGGAAGCTATTGGAGGATGTACTCCTGCCAAAGGAGAGAGTAAACCAAGAAGCAGGAAGTCAGAGGCCAAGGACACAGGGTCTCAAAACCAGGAGAATAAAGAAAGGAAGCTGAGTCACTTGTCACTTCTCTGGACTCCTCCCCTGCTGTGACAGACTCTCATGCTGTCCTAGGAGCAGATGACACCAGGTACCCACACATCAAATCCCCATGATGTACACTTAAATATCTTACAATTCTATATGCCAGTTATACCTCCATAAAGCTGAAATTTAAGAAAAGGGAACAGAGGAACTGAAAACGTTTTTTATAAAGTGTTTGATGGCAAAGACCGTTTCTTAGTCTGACAGGCCTACAGAGCAGAGCCTTAGGGAACAAATAATCTTACAAGAATTCAGTTCAGCCTGCAAAAATGTTATCCGCACATTCTTGTCGAACTTGGCTGAGCCTAGAATTTTAGGCTGGAAATCACTTTCCCCGGCGCATGGAAGGCACTGATTCACATCTCCGGCTCTCCGTGTCACTGTGGAGACACCAGTGCTGTCCCCATCCCCCATTCCAGTCCTTTGTGTGTGACCTGTTTTCTGGAATCTTTTAGGGTCATTTTATTACCCAGGTTTCATGATGCTGTGCTCTGTGTGCGTCTTTCTTCAGCCTTCAGTGTGTTGCTCTGAGCACATCATGGGCCCTATTGATCTAGACAACGTCATGCCCTTTAGTTCCGGGAAATTTTCTTGTATTAATCCTTTCGTAATCCTATGCATGCCATTCACTCTATTTTCTGTTTCTGGAACTCCTGTGAAGTAGATGCAGAACTTCCTGATTCAATCTATAATTTTCTAGTTCTTCATTTCCTTTTCTCCATTTGTCCTTTTTTTTTCTTCTGGGATATTTCCTGTCTTCTAATTTTTCTAATAAAATGTTAGAAGAACATTAGTTTTAATTTCCATGGTCTCTTTCTTGTCCTTATTTTTTCCCTTTTTCTTTTTTTTAAATTATGGTAAAATACATGTAACAGACATTTTCCATTTTAGCCATTTTAAAATGTGCAATTCAGTGGCATCAAGTACATTCACAATATTGTACAACCACCACCATTATCCATTTCTGGAACTTTTATATCATCCCACACTAAAGCTCTGTCCCCATTGAACAATAACTCCACATTCATCCCCCCACCCCATCACCCAACAGCCCTGGGAAACCACCATTCTACTTTCTGGTGCCTCATATAAGTGGAATCATACAATATTTATTCCTTTGTGCCTGGCTTACGTCACCTAGCGTAATAGCTTCCATGTTGTAGCATGTATCAGAATGTCATTCCTTTTTAAGGCTGAGTAATGTTCCATTGTATGTATATCCACATTTTGTTTATCCATTCATCTGTCAATGTCAATGAACATTTGGGTTGTTTCCGCCTTTGGCTATTGTGAGTAATGCTGCTATGAACGTTGGTGTACAAATATCTTTGTACACATTGTTGTACAAACATGTTCAGGTCTCTGCTTTCAGTTGTCAGGAGTCTATATGCTAAAGTGGATGCTGGATCATATGATAATTCTGTTTAATTTGGGGAACTGCCATAATATTCTCCACAGTGGCAGCACCATTTTACCTTTCTAAATGCACAAGATGCCCAGTTTCTCCACATCCTCACCAACACTCGTTATTTTCTGATTTTTTAAAAAATAAGAGTCCTCCTAACAGGTGTGAAATAGTATCACATTGTATTTTTTTTTTTAATATTTATTTATTTATTTATTTTGGCTGTGCCAGGTCTTAGTTATGGCACTCGGGATCTTTAGTTGCAGCATGTGGACTTAGTTGTGGCATGTTGCAGCATGTGAACTCATAGTTATGGCATGCATGTGGGATCTAGTTCCCCGACTAGGGATTGAACCTGGGCCCCCTGCACTGGGGGAGCAGAGTCTTACCCACTGGACCACCAGGGAAGTCCCCACATTGTGGTTTTGATTTGCAATGTTAGATAACTTTTCATGTGCTCATTGGCCATTTGTATATCTTCTTCGGAGAAATGCCTGTTGAAGAACTTTGCCCATTTTTAAACTGGGTTGTTTGGTTTTTTTCTTGTTGAGCTTTAAGAGTTCTTTACATATTCTGGATATTAATCCTTATCATGTATGTGATTTGCAGATATTTCCCCTGTTCTGTGGGTTGTCTTTTCACTGATAGTGTCCTTTGATACACAAAACTTTCGATGAAGTCCAATTTATCTATATTTCTCCCTTTTGCTGCCGGTGCTTTGTGAGTGTGTGAGTCTCATTCTCTTTTTTATAGTAATGTATTCTAGTTTCATGGATGCAAAAGCATCTCTTATCTTGCAAGTATATTGATGGCAAGTTTGTTTGTTTGATTTTTACATTTTCTTCTGTTCCCTACATTATCTCTTGTTTTCATCAGTGTCACTATTTCTGGGCTTTTTTGTTTTTGTTTATTTTGTCCTGCATGATGGAGGTTTTCCTTAAATGCTTGCTAAGCTTTAGCAGTATTTCAGATTTAAAGGTGAGATACTAAAAGCTTGATGGGGCCTCACTTGGCATGAGTGACGATGGCCAGAACAAAATAGTGGGATTTACTCTAAGATGATGAAACAGCAATCCAGCCTTTTTACGGGAAGAATTCCCAAATGTCAATACATGCAGGCATTTCTCTGGGGCCCTCAAATTCCTCCATGGAGGAATTTTTTATCATCTGACCTCCTGCTTTGGGGACATCTGGCTAGCAGTCCTACAGAAGCAGGGTGGGGGAAGGGGATATTTGAGGCCATCAGACATTATAAATGCATTTACTTAATCTCAGGTGTGTCCTTCAGGTTTTCAGGTGTGTCCTTCTCCATTGCCCACCCTCTACCTCTTTGTCTGATGTCTTGGAGTTCAGAGCCTCTCAGCTTCAATTTCCCCAAAGAAGAATGAATATCTAGTTCTCAGTGGGAGGGGGGCATGAGAGAAGGGAATGTGCCTGGGGATGTAACCTTTCTTCACATAGATGTTCTACCTGCTTTCCTATTTTAGCACCTTTCTCAGTCTGCTCAGGCTGCTAAAACAGGATACCACAGACTGAGTGGCTTATAAACAACAGAAATTTCTCATGGTTCTGGAGGCTGGACATCTGAGATCAGGGTGCCTGGATGGTCAGGTTCTGGTGAGAATGCTGACTTCTCGTTGAGTCCTCACCTGGCAGAGAGCAGAGGGGAAAACAGCTTCTTTGTGACTCTTGTAAGGGCACTAATCCCACTGGGGAGGGCTCTACCCTCATGACCTCCCCAAAGGCTCCTCCTCCTAATACCACCACATCAGGGGGTTAGAGTTTCAACATGTGAATTTGGGGAGAACACAAACATTCAGTCTATAACAGCATCTCCTCCACAAACTATGTCTCAAAGCAGTATCTTGTACCTCCCAGTTCTGAGCCTCTCTGGGTACAAATCAGCTCACCTTTCTATAGTATCTCATCCCGGGAATCTAGGTTTTAGCTCCCTCCACTTTCCTAAGTCTTTGCCATCTCTGTGGGCTTCTCATTCCCAGGAATGTAGTGCAGTCCTTCGCCCACTGTCATCTTCTACTGCCTTTGAGAATTTATCTTTTGTATTCCTTCGCTGGCATATTGGGAGAGAAAAAAGAGATATACGAGGTCAATTTACCTTGTCTCACCAGAAGTCCCTTCTGTCTTCCTGAGTATTGCTGTGTGTCCTTTTCCTTGTAATTGCTGTAGTCAGCATTTCCCAAAGGACGTTTTGAGGAACAGTGGTTACATGGGCTGTTAATAAAGATATATAGAGAAAGGACCCCACAGCCAAATAAGCATGGGAGATGTTAGGCCATAGACATCTTCCAGCCGTGCCAGCATCTTTCAAACAAGTGGCGTAGCACTCCTCAGGAAATGGCTTCAGCATTTCCACATAAGAAAACCATTCTCACTGCATATGGCACACGCACGCACACACACACACACACACACACACACACACACACACATCTACATTAAATGTAACACTCAGCTTGCATGTCTATCTTACTCCCCAGATTTGGCTCTAAATTATTTTAGAGCTAAAGTATTCAAGGAGAATATGCTTCAGCCTCTGAAGAGGAATTCCAATAATGTTTTGAGTAATGACACAGTCAGTTTAAGTCTAGAGCCACCCATGATAAGTACTTAGAAAGGGACAGCACGCAACTGAATGCAGACGCCCTGCTTTTGAATATTACTTAAGTGTTTTTATTTTATGACCACTTCTTATATACTCAAATGAGGCACATCCTGTACTGTGGCTTCTAACTTCCTAGAAAAACAACAATTAATCTCCCTCAATGACCAATGAAGTCTTCTCCCCTGACAGGCATCGAAACCGACAAGGGCTTGCGCTCTTGTTGTCTTTATTTTTCCTGCTAAGCCCTTCCTATGAAGTTGTCCCACATTTGATGTGTTCTTTGTTAAATACCACTCATTCTCTGCCAATTTAGCAAAACATGCTTTAGCTCTACAGCTACAGCTGAAAGGGTGGGTAAAAGATCTGGGATTTTTTTTTTTTTCAAGAATGGGTGGGGAGAAGACTTTCCAAAGGCACCCAGTGATTTTCTCCATTCCAGATTTTGACATTTCTTTCATGGTTTGTCTCATTTCTGAGGAAGGACGCTTCTTGGATGCCAAAATGCCACTTGTTACAAATGCAGTCAACATTCCTGAAACACTCAAGGGGGTAACTTCGTGATCCGCTGAGGTGTCTGGCTGACGCGCAGTGTGGCTCAGCTGCCAGGACCCTAAATGAATTCTGATTACAGTTAAATGCAAATTAGTTGCAGCAGTACGTACAGAATTTCTTCAGCTGCCCCTGTATTTCAAGGCACAAATGCCATTCCAGACTGTTATAATTAATTGCCTCCAGATCAGTGTACAGCCAGGATAGCCCTATCATGTCATATGTCAGCACTGATTTACACATCTGACATAGGGAGCGTGTAGTTTACCAGTTAGGCGGTTAAATTAGGTTAACTGACCCACCACCAGTCTGCTACAGAAGTCACTAGATGCTTTGTGACCCACCCACCTGTCTTTCTGAGCACAACACACACACACCAGACTCCAGCTGAAACCAGGCACAAAGCCTGCCGGGGGGGGTCCCTTGCCTCCTGTCAGTCTAGTTCACAGTGTTTCTCCAGGGCTCAGCCCAGAGCCTGGCACATAGTAGGTGCTCATTAAATTTGTCAAATACAAGGAGGAATGAATGTTCTAGAGCCTTCCTTGCATCACTGCGATGCTTTACTTCCACAGGAAATCAGAGCATCTCTATGAATAAGGGGGCCAGAGGATGAGCAGGGTGAACAGCAGGGGAGAGCAGAACCTGTGACCGAGTGTCCCACTTGCCATGTTTCTGCAGCTGCTCAGCTGAGCCCAGGTCTGTCTAGCCTGGCTGATTCCACTAGACTGTGTTAAAGATGGAAAGTGTCAGGATGCCGCCTGGGCAGCATGTGGTCACACTTTCTCCCTAAGCAGAACCTCGAAGGCTCACAGCGTGGCTCTGCTTTCTCTGCCAACGCCCCACAAAGTGTCTCTACAGATGTCTCTGTTTGACTGGACCCGTGAGTCCATTCACGACATGGAGAAGCTCCTTATTGCAAGTGGCCTGCTAGCTACAACCCAAATGGGCTTTCCTGCCATCACTGTCACTTTGAAGCGGCTGCCCAACTACGGCTATATTT
Source organism: Platanista minor (assembly GCA_004363435.1). Taxonomy (NCBI): domain Eukaryota; kingdom Metazoa; phylum Chordata; class Mammalia; order Artiodactyla; family Platanistidae; genus Platanista; species Platanista minor. Next base: position 9,389 of record RJWK010014394.1, on the reverse strand, counting down.
CCTGAGCTCGTCTTGCATCTAGATGGCCTTATGAGACTGGTTCTCACTGACAGAATTGCGGCCAGTTGTGTTATCTGAAGACAGCCACACCGAGAGGGCCTGTGTCACACGTCCTACAATGTGATGCTGCACTCCTGTGTCAAGTGGTGGGGTCTGTGTCCTCACCCCTCCATCTGGGTAGACTCGTGAGGCTTAGGAGACCGAGTGATAAAAGGCCATACAGCTTCTGTCCAGTCCTCTTGGGACCCTCACCCTGGGAATGCAGGCACCAGGCTTTGAGGCAGCCCAGCAGCCACAAGGCAAGTTCAAGTGTAGATGTTCTGGCTACAGCCACAGTTGACATACCTACAGATGCTAGCCTTCGAGAGAGGGGCGTGAGTTGGCCAACTACTCCAGCCCTCAGCCTCAAGCCATCCCAGGAGACGCCAAATGGAGCAGAAACAAGTGGTCCCCACTGAGCCCTGTCCACATTGCCAGTTCATGGGCAAAAAGAACCTTGTCATTGTTGTAAGCCACTAAGTTTGGGGTGATTTGTTATGCATGAACTGCAACAGGAATGCGAGTGGAGATGATGTGTGTCACTTCCAATATGAGGCATTCAGGAACTCAGGATGCCTTGTCCATACGCTCTCTGCCTCGGGCCCTGGAGAGAGCTGGACCACAAGATGGGAAGAGCCACGTGCCCCGACTGCCACACTGTGACTGCTCAAATACCTTCATCGAGCTGGTCAGGAGATAGAGATAACTTTCTGAAGACATTACAATTTGAGTTTATCTTTGTTTTAATTTAATTAAAACAATTAATTTAAATCTGGAATTAGCCCAACTCACTCATTTCATTTTTTCTAGTCTGCCCCAAATCTTCTATTCCTCCGTTTCCCCAATTGAGTAACACTAACTGTTGTAACTTGGGTTTCTGTTCAGTTTTCTGCATACCAGTACTTCTGCGTATTATCAGAAGGACAGTACTGACAGACTTCAAATCTCCTGCGTGATGTTTAGGCAGAGGATGAAGGAAAGGTAGGAAGTCACCGTTCTTATTCCTCTTCCTCAACCCCTCAGTGACAAAGGCAGCACTAGCCCAGGACACAGAGGGAAGGAACCGCCATGCTTCATAGAAGGAAACCAACGCAGGTCAACAGAGCGCCTCTCCAAGCTCTGTTCCAGAGGCAGCTTTGTGTGGTAAAGCTGAGACCATCACATGTGGACCTTTAGGAGTAGACCATATTGATGTCTTTCCACATTTGAGTTTGAGGGGAGCAGATTTTGTTTCCCATAGGCTTTGGTGTCAGATAAAGGGCTAAGAAAATCAGAGGTTCAGAGCATCACCTGCCCCACCAGTGTCCAGCTCCTTCCCCACGGGCTCAGGGATCCGAGTCTAGTGCTCATTTCTAAGCTCTCCATTGATAAGAATCTTCCTAATTCCCTGGTTCTGAAGGGTCATAGGCCACCAAATCCTCCCAAATAATAATTCAGTGTCCTACAGCATCGTTCCCGATACTTTGGGAACACAAAAGCAGAGAATACTGGCTCGTGTTTATATATGAACAGGGGTCGGTGCTACAGGGGGTGGAGGATGGGCCTCAGAAGGTCTCTCTCAGCATTTCTGGATTCCGAGAGACCCCCAAAGACCTGGCCCTCTGCCTAGTATTAAAATTCACTTCCTCACCTGAAATACATTTGGAAAAATTGGAGAAATTCTGCTGGGGACCTCAGATAGTGTCCTTGACACCCTGGGTGGGGAGTTTTGGTGTGAAATGTAGTGTTCCAGGAAGTAACTTTTTGAATGTTCAGCATAAAATATCAGTGCCCCTGACCTGGTACATGACCCATGCATCCTCCAGGCACCCAGGGACCTGCCCCACATCCCCCCACAGCTTCCTTCCTAATGGTATCTTCCCCTCTATTACTTGTAGCTGCCTGAAGACTTCTCTGCTTCATTTTTATTTTTACTTTTTCAAAACTGCCCAGGGAGCAATTGGAATCCGATCCAAGATGAAAAAGCTTTACCATTAGATGGAAAAGTACAATCAAAATACCCCTGGTTCATGTTTACTTTTTGAATTCCAGTAAGAACTCACTTTATCAGTGAATTTCGAATCCCCTAACCTGACAACACCCTGGCATTTTGGGGGTGTGACCACAAACAAAGGAATGTGGGATTCTCTCTGTGTTGCCAGCCCTGGAACAGAAGAAATGTGACCACATGCCATTTCCCCAAATGGCCTGTGGGAGAATTTTGGGTTTTTTATGCTTCAACAGGGACCCCCAGTGTGGAATTCTGCTTTTCACAGCTCATTCCTAAGTTGAACAAACCTCTTCCTATGGGACCTCAAGAATGTTAGAGATTCCCTCATCTTAACTTGGTTCCAAGCTTGGATTAATCCCTTATCTCTTCATGAGCTGTTTTGGCTCAAGCTGTTCTGATTTCACAGAACGGCTGAGCCTTTGAGATACCTGCTCCAGCCTCCTCTCTTCAATGGGTCGCTTTGCGCCTCTGGGCTTAATGTCTTCAATGGAGATCTTGCGGGATAATGTTTCCAAATTTGTTTTCCAGAGCCTTGTCCCCTGGGAGCAGACTTGCCTGGGTTTTGTCAGTCTCTGCCGGGCCCCTGCCCCCTCCTCTCCACCCCCCTCCCCCCTCCTCCCTCTCCCCCCTCCTCCATCAGCAGCTCCCTCCCCGTTGGCTGCACCCTCACTGTTGACCTTGGAGAAACCCTAAAGGCGTTTGCTGCCTGT
>RJWK010014393.1:22045-37836 GCA_004363435.1 Platanista minor | reverse complement strand
GGCTCAGCGGCCATGGCTCACGGGCCCAGCCGCTCCGCGGCATGTGGGATCTTCCCGGACCGGGGCAAGAACCCGTGTCCCCTGCATCGGCAGGCGGACTCTCAACCACTGCGCCACCAGGGAAGCCCCATTTAATATTTTTTAAATGTCGTATCCATTATATATTTTATTGGAGGATGATAGATAATAAACAAATATGTAGAAGCTCTTTTATCTCATGTTATCAAAACAGATATTTGATCAGTGCATCAAAAATATTAGTTCAAATGTAGATTAATCATAACATATGATGCATACATACCTTAAATATTTTAGTCTAATTTAGAATAAGTAAATGCATAGTTAAGTGCCAATCTTTTGACAAAGGGCTAATCTTCAGAATATTCTGCATGGCTCACTAAGGCTTCTGGGTAAGTGGAGATATGCTTGGGGAGAGCTTGAAGAAGAGGCAAGGGGATGACAGAAGGGAACTGATCAGTGAGAGCCAGCTCTAGAACTCAAGGCTTAGGAGTCCCAAGGCTTGTAAGACCAAGGCTTGTCAAGGTTGGAATGCCCCACGCCTTAAATGGAGTCAAAATTGCAGTGAAGCCGCTGGTTGCCAGTCCTTCCAGGGGCCCAGGGACAATGGGCAATCATGTTTCCCAGCAACACGGCTTCAAAGACGTGGGCAACTGCTGTCCAGTTTCACATCCCAGGCCAGCTACCCTGGAGGAATTGAACCTGACCTACCCACTGACCCACAGAGACAAAACCCAGAGGGCCCCCAAAGAGAGCGTGAGAGGGAGCTGCCTCCTGGGATAGTGTGTTGCTTTGTGGCAAGGTCACAGGGCATCTATGTGGGAGGTTTTCCCAGATTGCCCCACCCCCAGCCATTATACAGTTGGGCCTTCTAAGGAGCAGATTGGAGAAAGGGCTTAGAACCAACTTTATAATTCTCGTAAGGAGCACTGCACTTCATACACATTAAAGTGGTTTCATGGTTCCTAATGATTTTCCCAATGACCATGCTAGTGTTTCCCACTTTTATTCTGGAAATGGAGTCATGAGCCAGACCAGTTAGAGACATCTGGAATTTTTCACACCAGAGCTGAGGAAATGTTCTCTATCCTCCAGGAGTTGCTAAAGCTGGAAGGCTATGATTCTGGAGTTGCCAGAGGCCACATTCCCCTCCATGTAGAGAACGACCATCTGTGAGAGGCAGGAATGACTCCAACAAGCAAGAGAAAAGAGAGAGAGAAAAGCTTGACAGCATTTTAGACTGGATGTCTAAATCCAGTCATTGCTGGGGTCACCTCCACTCTGTACGATCCATGGTTTGGTTATGTGAGCCAATAAACCCCCTTTTTGTGCTCATAGTAGTTAGAGTTGGGTTTCTATCACTTCGAGCAAAGAATCTTTGACTAATACACATATCCTCATCAATGGAAAAGATGAGCAGCTTTCAAAGGGCCTCCCAGGCAACAGATGTTCACAGGCAGGGGCTGGAGAGAGAGGAAGAGGAACACAGAGATGACTGCATATAGGAAATACCTTCCGGGGACTCCTAGGAATACATATACCCCTGCTTAATTCTTCTTTTCTCTCTCACACACACACACACACACACACACACACACACACACACACATACCAGGGATAAAGGGGAAAAAGACCTTGAGGAAAATATATTGTTTTAACACAACACTCTGAGTCAGATACTTATTATTTAACCTCCTTGTAAAGCTCAGACCCTCGGTGTATTCTCTTTCACTATATAAGGCAGCAAAGAAAATATACACTTTAGCTATTATTCTGACTCTTATTCTCTCTCTCTTTCCTGAATCATTTCTAAATAAATTTATTATCTTTTATAACCTTATATAACCATAAAAACTAGAACAGATCCGTTCTTTATGAGGAATTGCACAATTCGTATCCCCTTTCAAACAGAAGGCCTCATGTGCCTGTAAAAGCTCAAACATAAAGCACTGGGGTTGGGCTTCCCTGGTGGCGCAGTGGTTGAGAGTCTGCCTGCCGATGCAGGGGACACGGGTTCGTGCCCCGGTCCGGGAAGATCCCACATGCCGCGGAGCGGCTGGGCCCGTGAGCCGTGGTCGCTGAGCCTGCGCGTCCGGAGCCTGTGCTCCGCAACGGGAGAGGCCACAACAGTGAGAGGCCCGTGTACCGCAAAAAAAAAAAAAAAAGCACTGGGGTTATTTGTCAATCCAAGAGCAGGCCCCAGCCTGGTGGGCAGAGGAGGGAGCTTAAAGAAATAAACTTGGAATCAATGTTTTATTTCCTTTTTATTATTGGGAAGAAATGTTAGTTAACTGAGAAAAGTGAGTGTAAGTTTTTCTAAAGCCCTGTTCTGGGAGGTGGGGGAGGAGTTCATTGTATGAATAGTCATCATTTGAGGGTTAATTGTTCTCTAATACTTTGGGATTGAAGGGAAATTATGGAGGAGGGCTTGAGGTCCTATATGAGTAAAATAATGCTGAGAAGAGACACCATGGGCTTCTGATAGATGATAGATTAGACTGTTGTCAGGAGTATATCCCTCCCTCCCCTCTACCTCTGTGGATGGAGTATACTTCCTCACCCCTTGACTCTGGCCATGAGACTTGCTTGGCCATGAGACTTGCTTTGGCCAATGGGCTTGAAATATGCTTGTGCAGTTGGGCACCCTCTCTTGCCCTTCAGCCATCATCAGGAAAGGAATAAGTTCTGGTTAGCCGGCTGGTTCTAGGAGGAGAATGAGAGATACATGCAGCAGAACCACCCAGCTACCAGAAAACTCATAACCCAAAGCTAAATGCTGTTGTATCCTGCCTTGAGTTTAAGGTTGATTGTTATGTGGCATTACTAGAGCAATAGCTAATTGATAGAACACATTAATGTGATTTCCCTTGAACAGGCAAACTAGTGAAGACTGGCAACGTTTGGGTTGTTTTACTAATAAAAGTTAAACTCTTGATGTGAGCAAATCTTTTACCTTTTATTATTACTGGTTTAAGTGGAATCAGGAGTTGGGGAGAGAATGGTGGAGTTTTAGCTCTGGGACCTCACAGCACAATTAAGCCTATTTGATCCAGGGCATGGAATTTGTGGTCAGCATATCCATGGATGTGGTTTGTTGGGAGAGGCAATCCACCTCTCCCAACAAACCGTGGGCCCTAAGCTTCCATGCACATTCTTCCTGGATATGCCAAGAACACAAGACCCTGACTGCCTTCAACTCAGGCCGTTTCTCAGGACTGTGTTTGTAGTAAGCAACCTTAACGGATGAAGTAATATCTTCCCCAGACAAAGAGCTGACTAGTTACTGCTCAGTGTAGAAACGGTAGATTCTCCAAACTCAGTATTCTTCTCCTATAACACAACTCACTGTGTGTGCAGGCCCACCTGTATCACCTCCTTGGGACTTGGGAGACATGGGAAATCAGAGTATGCCTGACAATCTGGCTACTCTTTCTCTGTAAGTAATACAGTCCCTGGCTCTGCCCCAGAACTCCGTCTTCTGCTAGCATCCATGAAGTGGTCTAGCTTCTCAGCTTGTAAGCAGGGTAAACTCTCAGACCCTTCACAGCTCCTGACATGAGTCATCTCTCATGAATGTTAGTTGTCCCAATGCACTACACAGGAATGAAGTCTGTGAACTCCTTTATATTTAAACAAAAAAATAGATTAACATAAAAATATAAGTAAACAAGTCTAAAAGTATGTATAAGTTAGGCTGGGATTATTCAAAGGCTGGGCTCAGTAAGGACTTGACCACAACACCTACACATGGCTCCTCTATGTTGCTTGGGCTTCCTTATAGCATGGCAGATTCAGGGTAGTCAAACTTCTTACACAGTAGCTCAGGGCTCCAAGAGCAACCCCTAGGAGAGGTCATTAGGATGGGTCCTAATCCAATATGATTGTTGTCCTTATAAGAAGAGGAGATTAGGACACATGCTCACACAGAGGAGAGACCATGTGAAGACACTGGAAGAAGACGGCCACCTATAAGCCAAGGAGAGAGTCCTCAGAAGAAATTAATCCTGCCAACACCCTGATTTCATACTTCTAGCCTCCAGAATTATGAGAAAATAAATTTCTGTTGTTTAAACCACCTAGTTTGTGGCACTTTGTTGTGGCCGCCCTAGCAAACTAATACAGGGGTTTAGAGCTAAGCAAAGAGTTCTTAGATGTGACACTAACAGCATGATCCATAAAAGGTAAAATTGATAAATTGGACTTATTAAAAACTTTTGTTCTGCTCCTTTTAACAATAGAGGATGAAGGGACAAGCTACAGACTGGGAGAAACTTGCAATCCACATATCTGACAAGGGATTATCTAGACTATATAAATAATCTCAATACACAACAGTAAAAAAAAAAAAAATCCAATTAGAAAATGGGCAAAAGTCATGAATAGACTTTTCACCAAAGAAGATAAACAGAAGGCAAATAAGCACACAAAAGATGTTCAACATCATTAGCCATAAGGAACTGTAAGTCCAAACCATAATGAGATAATACTACATGCTTATCAGAATAACTAAAATGAAAAATAGTGACAATGGCAAATGCTGGTGAGGATGCAGAGAAACGGATCATTCCTACATTGTTGGTGGAAATGTAAAATGGTACAGCTACTCTGAAAATCATTTTGGTAGTTGCTTATAAAACTAAACATGCAGGGACCTCCCTGGCAGTCCAGTGGTTAAGACTTCGCCTTCCATTGCGGGAGGTGTGGGTTCGATCCCTGGTTGGGGAAGCTAGAATCCCACATGCCTCATGACCAAAAAACCAAAACATAAAACAGAAGCAATATTGTAACAAATTAAATACAGACTTAAAAAAAAAAAGGTCCACATCAAAAAAAAAAAATCTTAAAAAACAACCAAGTAAACATGCAACTATCATACAATCCAAACTGTTTGTAAGAGCCCCAAACTGGAAACAGCCCAGATGACTTTCAATGGGTGAATGATCAAAAGAACTGTGGTATGTCCATTTCATGGCATACTAGTCAGCGAAGGAACAGACTATTGATACACACATCAACCTGGATGAATCTCCAGGAATTAAGCTGAGTTAAAAGGTCAATTCCGATAGGTTACATACTGCATGATTCCTTTTGTACAGCATTCTTCAAATGACAAAGTTATAGCTGTGAGGAACAGATTAGTGTTTGCCAGGAGCAAGGGAAGATGAGGAGAAGGAGGTGGTGTGACTGTAAAAGGCTAACACACACGATCATTGTGGAGGTGGAACTGTTCTATATGTTAACTGCGTCAATGTCAATATGCTGGTTGTGATATTACACCACAGTTTTGCAGGATGTCACCATTTGGGGAAACTGGACAAATGGGACATGGAATCTCCAGTATTATTCCTTATACTTCCATGTAAATCTATAAATGTTTTATGTTAAAAGAGAGAGAGGGCTTCCCTGGTGGTGCAGTGGTTGAGAGTCCGCCTGCCAATACAGGGGACGCGGGTTCGTGCCCCGGTCTGGGAAGATCCCACATGCCGCGGAGTGGCTGGGCCCGTGAGCCATGGCAGCTGAGCCTGCGCGTCCGGAGCCTGTGCTCCGCAACGGGAGAGGCCACAGCAGTGAGAGGCCCGCATACCAAAAAAAAAAAAAAAAAAAGAGAGAGAGAGAATGGGAAAGCTTTCTTTACTGATGTGAAAAGATCTCACTGTTAAGTGAAAGAAAAAAAAGGATCAGAAGAGAGTATTTGCATGCATAGAGAAATCTGGAAGGATACACACAGAACTAATTCAGGTGATTCCCTGAGGAATCCCTGAGGGTGGGGAGAGGTGGATGGGGAAAGGGAAGGGTGGGAGAAGTATAGACATTTTGATAATGTTGGCTTTTTTAGCTTTTGAACCATATGAAAAACAAGAAAAACAAACAACAAAAAAGATCCTTCTAGGGACTTCCCTGGTGGTCCAGCGGGTAAGACTCTGCACTCCCGATGCAGGGGCCCTGGGTTCGATCCCAGGTTGGGGAGCCTGCATGCGTGCTGCAACTAAGAAGACCGCATGCCTCAACTATGAGCCCCCATGCTGCAGTGAAGATCCCACGTGTCACAACTAAGACCCAGCGCAGCTAAAATAAATGAATAAATAAATATTTTTTTAAAAAGAAGATTCTTCTAGCTGCTGTGTGGAGAGTGGATTAGAAGGGCCAAGGGTAGAATTGGAGAGACCGGAAAGACTTTGCCCATCTAGAGAACAGCAGAGCTCCACATTCTTCAGTGCAGCATAACCTGCCTTCTGAAACAAATCTAACTGTTCGCCTCTGCTGAGAAAGCTTCTTCACCCCTAGGATAAAGAGCAGCAGCCCCGCATGACATTTAAGACATTGCACAATGTGGTCCCCAGCTGATCTTCCCAGGCTCATCCTCTCTCACCACCCCTTGAATCATGATGTTCTCTTTCATCGGAACACTTGAAGTACTATCACACCTCTGTGCCTTTGCTCATGCTATTCCTTCTGGCTGGAATGCCCTTCCTGCACACTTCATCCTTACAATCTCCAACCCCTTAAGACCAGATCCAAGGTTCCCTTCCTTTGGATGTTTTTCTGACCAATCCATCTCCTAAAGCCCCATACACAATTAATTGCTCTCTGCTGAGGGTTCCCCAGGCACTTTCTCTAACTGCCATTTTATCATTTGTGACATTGGCATACACTCAGGTGTGAGTTCAATTAATTATTACATAATTAATTGAGTGGTCATTTGCTTAATATCCTTCCCCCCCACTAGACTGCCAATTCCAGGAGGGTAGGGATGATGATTGTTATATAATCTTACTGACTGGAACAGTGTCTAGGATCTTGGAGCTTACAGCTAAGGGGCTCTCTGGAAGGCTTGGGATCTTGAGCCCCCATTCTCTTAAAGGAGCAGTGTTCTGAATGGTGACGCCCAGAGCATGTTCTAACTGGCACTGCAGAGGACTGAACCATCGCTCTCCTTGTTCAGCTCACACAACCCTATTACTGGACCCCTACCAGGCAAGCCACTAATCTCCCTGAGGTTCTAACAGATGTAAGGGGTTAAACCCCACCAGCAGGGCTGGGTGGGTGGGGAAGCCTAGAGCTCCATGTCCCACACTGTAGCCACTAGCCACAAGTGAGTATTTAAACTGAAATTAATTAAAATTAAATTAAAATTCAGATCCTTAATCAAGCTAGCTCAATAGCCGTCTGTGGCTAGTGGCTACTGTTATCGGACACTACAGAATTACAAAACATTTCCATCATCATAGGAAGGTCTATTGAACGTCACTGGCCTAGAGAATTACCACCACCCTTTTTTTTTTTTTGACCGCACAGCTTGCAGGATCTTAGTTCCCTGACCAGGGATTGAACCCGAGGCCATGGCAGTGAAAGCACCGAGTCCTAACCACTGGACTGCCAGGGAACTCCCGAGAATTACCCTTTACTGAGTGCTTCGCACAAAATATAGCAGTCTGTTGAAGCATCTCAGTGTGTGTGCTTAGGGGCCAGACTGTCTGGATTTGAACCTCAGCTTTGCCAGTCACTAGCCATGTGGGCTTGAGCAAGTTACTTCACCTCTCTGTGCCTCATTTTTTTCAACTATCAATTGGGAATCAGAATAGTATCTACCTCATGAGGTTGCTGTGAAGATTCAATGAGATAATACATGTGAACACTTGGAATATTACTGGCCCACAGTTAATGCTCAGTACTTTGTTGGTTTGCTGTCATTTTTTGTTTTTATCCAAACCTCACAACAATCCTATGAGATAAGTGCTATTATGGTTCCCATTTACAGATGGGGAAATTGAAGCTCAAAGAGCTGAAGCAACTTATGCAAATTCACATGGTGAAAAAGTGGCAGAGCTGGTTTTTTAACCCCAAAGGCCTTAGTTTTCTAGACGTCTTCCTTTTTGAGGGGTGGGGTTGGATTTGCCCCTAGCTCCAGCTGGAACTTGGTCTAGTTCCATAGTCCTCCTTGCCAAGATGAGCTCCTGCCATCCCTTACTAGGAGCTCCAAGCACTTGACTGATGCCCCATCCCCATCAGCATGAGGCCTCTGCCATCAGCTGGCATCCATCAGAAAGCCTTCCCCTTCCTGCTGCCCTAGATGAGATGCTGGACCCAGAGCGCTGTGAAAATAAAACATGAACTCTGCTGACAGGGTTAATAAGCCTCCTAAATCAGCACTTGGAGTTTTTGCTTTACATATATTACTCAAGTTACATGTCAGGGATTAATATACATTATAAACCAGATGTGCTGGTTACATATTTCTCTCTGGAACACCTCTTGGGTGCCTCCTGAAACTGCTGCTGGTGTTAATCACACATTCCTCCCACCATGCTTGGGCTCTGGTGGGGCCAAGCTGTAAGGAACCAGAGGCTGATTTTTCTCTCTTTGGATCCAGGCCCAGCTGCATTGGTTTTCACAACCATTTCTGTATCTTTCTGCTCTGCAGGCTGTGGCTTTCAGCCTGTTGTGTCCAGTGCTTAGCCAAGGTCTGGGTACATAGTACCTATATGGAGGAGGTGGCAGAGGCTGCTGATTTCCTACCTGAGGTCTATTTTCTCCTTGTTCCCAATGAACAGAACCCTGATATTGTTTGGGGTTGCAATGTACCAAGCTAAAAATATTCACCTTCCCTATTTCCTTGTGGCTAGGTACAGGTATAAGAGTCAGTTCTGGCCAATGAGATGGAAGAAGAACTATACTGGGGATTTGTGGGAAATCCTTACATAAGGACCGTCCCTTACTTCTCGATTCCTTTGCTCTCTGCCTGGAAGATAGTCATGATGGTCACAGCTGCAGCCATCTTGCAGCCGTGAGGTAACAAGCATGAAAATGAAAGCCTACATGCTAAGATGGAGGTGTAGAAAGATCAGAGGAATCTGGAATCACGTGGCTATATCTGAGCCTTTGTACCAGCCCTATTCTGCTTCCACCAGACACATTTTTATATAAGATAAATAAGACCCTATCTTAAGTTTGCAGTTACTGGGGCTTATCACACTCCTGATGCATTTGCCTTCAGTGTCCCTGGCATCCACAGAGAAGCAACTCTTGGGGAACTTCCTCAGTCCTTGCTTCTCTTATCTGAAATGAGCTCATCACCACATTCTTGCCCACACCTGCTTCTCAGAAAGTTTTAACCACATTCCCTGCTGGGTGGGCAGTGGGAGTGTTTTGTTTGTCCTATCTAGTGTTTTTTTGATATTAGAAACATCAAGCTTCCCATAAAAATCTGGATTTCTGGCTTCTCTTGAAACAGTGGAAAGTTGGGCATCACTGGGCTCACATTCCACGTGGCAATAAATGGCTGCTGGGGAGAAGCAGCTGTTCCCTCTAGACAGGCACACAATCTTCCATATTCCATAGTCCCCACATTGCCCCAGTATGTTTTTACACACGGCTCCACGTCACTTATTCCTGTTGCTTGTCTGGCTCCTTTTGGAACTGGAGTTTAAGATATCCGCTCTAGGGCTTCCCTGGTGGCGCAGTGGTTGAGCATCCGCCTGCCAATGCAGGGGACACTGGTTTGTGTCCCTGTCTGGGAAGATCCCACATGCCATGGAGCGGCTGGGCCCGTGAGCCATGGCCGCTGAGCCTGCACGTCCGGAGCCTGTGCTCCGCAACGGGAGAGGCCACAACAGCGGGAGGTCCGCGTACCGGAAAAAAAAAAAAAAAAGATATCTGCTCTAATTAGTCTCTGTAAGGCCTTTGAATCATGGTGATGATAATAATGCTGCTGCTGAAGATAACAATAGCAACAATTATTGATGGTTGTTATGAATCAAGTAGCTTGGTGAGGGCTTTACATATATTATCTTATTTAGTCCTCAAAACAAGAAGACCCTACTATGATCATTGTACAGAAGAGGAAAGAGGTGCAGTAACTTGACCAAAGCCTCACAGTTAGTAAGCAATACATCTGGGATTCAAACCCAAGCATTCTGGCCTCAAAGTGGGTGCTTCCCGACCAATAGGCTATACTGTCTTCTCATGAATTAAGACAAAGCCACAGCTGGAGAAGGAAGTGGCAGATGCACAGAGAGAGTGAGATAAACTAAGGTAAAAGTGGGAGGCAGAGAGCAGCTGCCATGGCCCCTGGCTGTTTTCTGGTTCCTTGTGAAGCATGGATGCACTCCACACAAGGAAACCTCAACGAGTTGGAATTCCTAAAAGCAAGCAACAGAAACTGACTCTGGTAGATTTCAGCAGAAGAGGAATCAGTGAAATAGACACTGGAGAGCTTTCAGCATTGCTGGGAAGGCTGGAGAACCAGAATGGCCACCACGGTGGCAGAAGCACAGGGCTAGTCTGGTAAGGACCCTGCTGCCTCTACCACAGAATGCCAGACCTTTCAGCTTCCCTTTAACCCTGCTAAAGCTTCCCACCTGACGCTAGGGACTGCCACTGGCCTTACTGCCTGGGCTGCCCCAGAGACAGAATATTGCTGCTTCTGTGGCCACTGTCACCAGATTGGCCTTCTCCATTGTCTCTGTGTCTCCTCCATCAAAGTATAGTGTGTACCTCTAAATGCCTAAGCCTAGGTTCCATGCCCAAACCCTAGTTGCAAGGGAGCCTGAGAAAGCAAGTAACTAGCACTTCCACCTTCTACATCAGGAAGTGAGCTCTACTTCCCACTAAGACTCATATTGGTGGGAAATTCTCCAGACATAAGTATGGGTTTCTGAATCTGAGCAGCCAAAAGGGACAACTGTGCATGAAGACTTTTAAACTGGCTAGCCCAAGTGATACATCATTCAGGGTTGCATTAGGAAAGAGATGGCACACTCAAATGGAATCAAGGGGAATGAAGAAGAATTTATAAGGGTGCAAGAAGGGTTAAGGGAAACTGGTAAAGGATGGGGAAACACCTCAGAGATTGCAACCATTAGAGGGGGCATTCTGACTCCAGGCCTGAAGGGGCAAAGGAGGGGGGGTGCTTATGGGAATGTGGAAAGAGCTGGAGTTGTAGGAGGGGGTTTTCTAGAATGGTTCCAGTCTGTGTCCCCAGTGAGGAGGGAGCTGGGGAAATCAATAACTTCATTTCTCTTTCCTTCCATCCTCCAGTCTTCTGCAGGTGCCTCCCATTGGGCAAGCCCAACAGGAAGCCAGAGAGTAAAGGATCCAGCTGACATAGTCCATAGAGGTGAGCTGCTGGGGCACAGCATGCCTCAGTGGGGAGGGTGAAGGCTAGATCTGGAGAGTAAAGAGAATAGCCAAAAACCCATGGTGTGATCTTGGTTCTATCACTTAATCACTTTGAACTGTTTTCTCCACTTTAAACTGTGTGATCTTGGTTCCATCACTTAATCACTTTAAACTGTTCTCCACTTTAAACTGACACTCTGTGGGTCTCTCAGGCCTTGCTGCCGACCGTTCTCTAATTTCTTCCTTTTTGGCCTGTCCTGTAAGTTTGCCGCTATGTCAGCCTCCATATAAAAGTCAACGCCTTTTGTTTCCAAAAAGCAGAGACTTTCCTATGTGGTCACAGGGATTCACAGGGATTCTCCTTTGCTGCAGGTGGAAACAATTCTCCATCCAACTTCCCAAATCCTGACTTAGTGACTCCTCTGGAATTTTTCCATACAGAACAACTTGCCCCGCTAAGGCATAAAATATCTGCTCAGATCTCAAGAGCTGCTCTGATGGAGCTGTTTATGTATCCTTTAGTGCCTCACTTGTTCTCTTCTTCCTCTCACAACTTGATTCTCCAGCAAATTCCCATCCTTGCTTCCCATGTTCCCCTCTGAGTGATCATCTCTCTGTGACCCAGATCTTAGCCTCGCTCTCCTGCTACTGAAAGGAACAGCACATCTCCGCCTTAATTACATTTTGGTGACTCCATTGCCAGCATGGTTTGAAAGTGTTCTTGCCTAACTTTCTAGTGGAAAAAGCAAAGTTTCTCCTTATTCCTTAAAGTTTTGAGTGAGCAATGACACTATGAAGACTGAGCATTGTGATCACATTATCAATAAAATCAATAAAATCTGTGCACAGTTAAGACAACACAACACATGATTACAAATGTTTAATGTGCACATATATAACGAGAGACAATCGTATTATCAAAAAAATTGATAACAATTTTGATATTCCACACAGACACGCCACCCCACCTTGAAGAACGAAGGACTTGTTCCACCAGCTGCTGGGAGTACCGCTGGCAGGTGACCCTTAGCTGTAAGCCTTCTTTGAGAATTTCCTTGGCAGCTGCCTTTTTGAGGCAGCCTGTATACAATGACTGATCCACTTGGGAGCATAGATACCTGGTCCTCTTGCCCCCATTCAGGACAACTTTGAAGACTTATCCTAGCTTCAGAGTCCCCCATGGAATCAGCTAAGGCTTTTGTTCTGACATCATAATTTGACTTCTCCCTCTGCTCCATCCTATTCCTTCCTCTCTCTTCCACAGGTGTTGATCCCAAGAGCGCTCCCCAAATAACTCCCTGCATGCTAATCTCCATCTCAGAGTTTACTTCCCAGAGAACTCAACCTGAAATCCTCTGCACGCGCATGCACGCACACACACACACACAAACACACCCCTTGGATCCACACCCATTGGAATGTGACTTTGCAGCTTCTCCAATCAAGAGATAGGTTCTATTTCTCCACTCCTTGAATCTAGGCTGGCCTTGTAACTTGTTTTGGTCAATAGAATGAGGCAGAAGTGATACTGTACCGTTTCTGAACCTGAGCCTCCAGAAGTCTTGCATGCTTCTGCTCTCACCCTTGGAGCCTGCCACTACCATAAGAACAAGCCCAAGCTAGCCTGCTGGAGCATAAAAGACATGCGGCCAAATCATAGCTATTCCCCAGCCGACAGCCAACCATCCCCCAGAAGCAGAGGCACCAACTGACCACAATGTATGAATGAACTTAGCCAAGACTAGAAATACTACCTAGCTGAGCCCAGCTCAAATTGCTCACCCAGAGAATCATGAGCTAATAAATAGTGTTGTTTTAAGCCAGTTAAATTTTGGATGGGTGTGTTAGTTATGTAGCAATTCTTAACTGATACAAGAGGGAAATGTACTTGAGAAACCATCTTGATAATATAGAAAGTAAAACTGGGGCAAGAGTATCAGGCCACAAGCAACACAAGGGATGATTAAACAACTTTACATGAGAAAATGGAAGGAATTTATTTTTTTTTCCCCCCGATGAAGTAGGTAGAAAGATGAGACTGGGGGTGGAGGCATAAAAAGTAGATAAGGAGGAGAAGGTTGTCAGCGTGATGCTGTGTGACTGGGAACAATATGGGTAGAAGCAGCAGGTGGACTCCCCTACTGGCCGTGGGTCTGTATGCATGGAGATGGGGTAGCAGAAGGACATTTAAGCACAAATGAGCCTAATAGTTATTTTGAACTTCTTTGCATTTCACTGATGTAACCATTTCTTTGTTTATTTGCATGCTATCCAACTTTAGAAACAGGAACCCTCCCACTCTGCTAGTGGAGGTGTAAACCAGGACATCTACTGTGGAGAGCAATTTGGTAGTATTATTTATCTAGCACAGTACAAAATGCGCATGCCCTTTGACCAGCAATCCCACCTCTAGATTGTTACAGAGAAATACTTGTACATGTGTACCAGGAAACATGTACAAGAATGTTTGCCGTTTGCAGCGTTGTCTGTAATAGAGGAAATTTGGAAAAACCTTAATCGTCTATAAGTACAGCTTTAGATAGATGAATCTGTAAATATTCATACAATGAAACACTATATAACAGTTAGTATGAATGAACTACACATATATTTATATCTATCTATATATATCATCAAAGACAGATCTAAAAACACATTATTGCATGAGAAAGGAAGTTGCAGAAAATAAAGTATGATACCATTTTTGTATATCTTAAAATCACACAAAACTATGTTATAAGCATTTATGGATACAGTATAAGCAGTGAAAATATGAAAACAAGATTTGGAAGGTCAGACACCAAATTCCTGATGGTGAATTCTTCTGAGGAGGGAAGTGTACATAGGAGATTTCACTTTTAACCCTACTAGATTTACAAAATCAGAAGCAAAAACTATAAAATGATATCATTAAATTCTGAGAGTTGGAGGGCATGGGTGTTTGTTAGATTACTCTCTGTTCTTTTCTGTATTTAAATTTTTTACCAACATAGAAAAAAATTTAATTTTACCCATGAATGCTTTTTGTGATTTGGGTGGTTTATTTGTCTGTGTGTGTGACTGAGTTTCACATCTGGGTCACATATTCATGCCAGAACCAGGCCCCAGAGGTAGATGTTACTGAGCATGTGGGCCCCTGGAGTGTCCAGACTCATGCAGAGTACTTTGTGGATCTACAGACTGTGGACCAGGAATCTGAATCAATCTTACCAAGATCACCCACAGTGAGAGACTCTAGGGTACATCTGGGTTACATGTATAAATTGTTACAGGCACTGACACCAGTGGTAAGCTGGTTTTATAAATTACATGAGCAGTGAAAAATACTCTTCTCACTTTGCTAGTTTTCCAATGTCTGTGATCAGGGTAGAGATGGATGCATATCTTGGCATATTTTCTTGCAGTCATTTAGAAAATTACTCTATTGTTTTGGGAAAATTATTCCACCCTATTATGAAGAATTCCAATAAAGCAGAAAAAGGTGAATGTGAAAGTAGAAATAAAAACCACACCAAATTCTGTGGTCTAGAAATTACAAGAGATGAACATTATTTGAAACATCTTTCTATGCCATTGTAAAATTAGGAAGATGAGATAGAAATATTTTATTAAAATGGGATTATGTTATAGATTCAATTTTTAAAGTTTTACATTTATGTTATTATAATTTACTAGAAGAAAAAGGAACTGGAGAGAAGGGATTGTTGAAAGCCAAATAAAGTTTCTTTATTTCAAGAGATCATTTCTTAAAATATCTCTCTAAATTTACAAAGGAGAGATTACAAAAACATTAAAGATGTGGTCATTATGTTTTTATTTTAAATTATATGTTTCAGTTTTTTCTATCTCCCCACTTTGAAAAATGATGAGCACTCTTACTTCTTTTTACCTCCCAGTTTTGTTATTTATATACATTTTTTACATTTTTTTACAATTTATTTTTACAATTTTTAAATAAAATTCTTCTATAATTTACAGATTTTTATCAGTTTCACTGTGTTCTAACAATGTCTCATGAATTTTTTAGGCATTTATATATATTTTTTACTATAAGCCATATACCATTTACTACCTTAAAGTGTACAATTTAGTGGGCTTTAGTATATTTACCAAATTGTGCAAGCACCTCCACTAATTTCAGAACATTTTCATCACCCCTGAAGAAATCCTGTACCCATTAGCAGTCACTTTCTTTTTCCTTTTTAATTTTATTGAAGTATAGTTGATTCACAGTGTTGTGTTAATTTCTGCTATACCGCAAAGTGACTCAGTTATACATATATATATATCCTTTTTCATATTCTTTTCCATTATGGTTTATCACAGGATATTGAATATAGTTCCCTGTGCTATACAGTAGGACCTTGTTGTTCATCCATCCTATACATAATAGTTTGCATCTACTAATCCCAAACTCCCAATCTCTCCCTTCCCTCCTTGGCAACCACAGATCTGTTCTCTATGTCTGTTTCTGTTTCATAGATATACTCATTTGTGTCATATTTTAGATTCCACATATAAATGATATCATATGGTACTTGTCTTTCTGTTTATGACTTTCTTCACTTAGTATGATAATCCCTAGGTCTAGCCATCTTGCTGCAAATGACATTTCATTCTTTTTGATGGCTGAGTAATATTCCATTGTATATATA